>JAUTXW010004373.1:472500-755668 GCA_030620095.1 Kuschelorhynchus macadamiae
TACGAAAGAACTTTAAAAAACCAATATCTATCTATACTAAAACTATATTTTAACAAGACGAATTAACTATTTTATTTTTACCTGAACCTATTCCAATTAATAATATTGTGTTTGATACTGCGCCATGTATGATTAAAGTGCGAATTAACTTAAAGATATTTTACCCGAATTTCATTTACCGTATATATTTAGCTCATGAGGTAAATAGGGTTGTGAAGAAATTAGAAATCAATTCCTAATTATAAATGATTTAATCAATAGTGTTAAAAAACGATAATTTTCGACTATGTGAGAAAAGTTCTAATGCTATTAAAGAAACTCAACTTCGATAATAAAAAATTAGCCCAATAATTAGCTGCCCGCGTTATGATATTTTCTCGTAAACTATTTTAAAATGAGAAATACGCGGGCTTCAAGTAAATGAATCGCTTTGGTTAAAAATTTAAAACTAGTTAAAGTATTTATTATATTCTCTAACAATTTTTGTGATAATTTGAGGGGTGTCTCCTGACATGACTTGCTTGAACGTTCCTAACTATCAGTCGATGTAGAACGTAGTTTTTTTACTCATAAAACAATATTAAGCGATAAAAGACCATCTTTTTTAGTAGATAATATCGATCAAAATACAAGAGTTCCAACTACATTACACCACACCTTGTTACTTTCTGGACGCGCGTTTCGCTAACCAAGTTAGCATCATCAGCAGATGATATAAACTCTATGATGCTAACTTGGTTAGCGAAACGCGCGTCCAGAACGTAACAAGTTGTGGTGTAGTGTGGTTAGAACTCTTGTATTTTGATCTATCTTCCACCACAGGTTCCAGTGTTAGGACCTAGGTAATATCGAAAAATATGTAAAAGTTTCGTTCAATAAAAAGTTTTGTATAATTAATAAATATGTTTTTTTTTTCAAATTAATATTTCTTTTGTTTTCCATTTAAACGTACATATACGTTAAGTACGCGCAGTTCTCTATGTAATAACCCACTCTCTGATGTTATTTACCAAGATAACAAAGACGAAAGTTTAACATTTGTATACTAATTTTTTAATGCTGTTTTTAAAAAGAACACCTGACTATCGGGAGTTGCAATTTTTACATATCTTACACTTTTTTAATGGGTCACCCTGTATAATTTTATATCAAATTTTGTGCACATAATCTGCATACCTAATACAAGAAGGTAATTAAAAGAATCGCTGACAGTAGTTCATGTGACCCAGAAAATGGTCCTTTTCCCAACACAAATGAAAACGATGACATTGACAAACAGTTGAAGTCGACTGATGTCAAGGTCGACATAAACAAACAAAAGAAAAGCGTTTCAACAGAAATGTCTGTTCCAGAGCAGGAACAAAACGTTGACGATCAGAAATGGGAAAAGCAGAAAAAGAGGGTATTCAACCGGAGTACTAGATCAGCCCCAATTAAAGGGACAAGGGATGATACAGCTAACATCAAAGTCGCTCGCCGAATTTCAACCACATACTCCTGGATGTTTTTATCAGGTTTATCAGCAGACTCAACAACCAGTGATGTGGAAAATTACTTAAAAAGCAACAGAATAAACAACTGCTATTGCGAAAAACTTCAGACAAAAAGACAAAACATAATCAGCTCATTTAAAATTGGCATACCTAAGGAAGAGGAAGAGAAAATATTAAATGCTAATTTCTGGCCTAAAGGCATCCTTATAAACAAGTTTTTAAACCTCAAACGGACAATGCCTCTGAAGAGAGGTTAAATGGTGCTTCACCAGGAAACAGAAGCACACATAGAGAAGTTTCCATTATACACCAAAACCTACAGTCCATTGGAAATTCCCATGATGCACTCCAGGAATTAGTAAATGAACATGAGAACTGTCTTGCCATCTGTGTAAGCGAACATTGGAAGGGTCCAAATCAACTTCCCAACTACAGTCTGCAGGGCTACAAGCTCGCATCATCCCATTGCAGAGAGGAGGGAGCCCATGGGGGTGTGGCAGTTTTCATTAAGGACAGAGAGCACTGGAAGGTCAGACATGACATTGTTGGATTTTCTGAAGATGAGATATTTGAATGTGCAGCCATAGAAGTACAACTAGGTAGTAATAATATAATAATTTTAAGTGTATATAGGTCTCCCACTGCTCCAGCAACAGATCTAATAGGTAAATTGGAGACAATATTGAATAAGATTTTTAATGAAAATTGTTTGATTTTTATTGCTGGGGATTTTAATTTAGATATTAAGAATAGTAATAATAAAAATGTTTGTGATTTTCTCTCTATGTTACAATCGTTTAATGTTTGTCCATCCATTTTAAATGCTACGCGAATATGCAGAACCACTAGAAGTTGCATTGACAACATTTACACTAACTGTGACAATTTCAGGTCAGAGGTACTACATACCCATATATCTGATCATACTGCCCAAAAAATCTCTTTTAAACTTGAATTTGGCAACATTTATAATATTAAGATCAAAAGACGTATTTTTAATGCTCATAATAAAGAATACTTTAAGCAAATGGTAGCAGAAGAAAACTGGGAGGATGTTTTTCAGGTGCCAGAATTTTTGGTCGACACCCAGTGGAATATTTTTATGGGTATCCTGTCTCCAATTTTTAATCACTGTTTTCCATTGAAATCAGTAAATATTTCATCAAAAAGAGTTCCACATCGGCATGAAATCGGGTCATGTAAGAGGGAATTGGATGTGTTGTTGGTGCTTGATAGGGGGGGAGAGGGTTTTCACGAGGCATATAGAGAAAAAAAGCGTCATTATAATCATCTTATTACTCAAGCAAGAAAAACTCAAATTGAAAATCGCATAAATAACAGTGATAATAAATCTAAATGTGTTTGGCAGATAGTGAGAGAAATATCAGGTAGCAACAAGGGCCCTGGGGAATGCCAGATTCCTGGTGACCCAAAGACCATTGCCAATAACTTCAACAACTTTATCATCCAAGCAGCTCCGAGCCTGGTGAGAGATTTGCCCCCTGCAGGTCCCTTCTCATGTGATATTCCGGTAAATAGTGAGTCTTTCTTTTTGACCCCAGTCACTATCCATGAGGTTCTGAACATAATCACTAAACTTAAAAACAATATGTCTGCAGGTTATGATGAGCTTTCCTCTAACATTGTCAAAAAGTGTGCCGAAGAGTTTGCAATCCCCCTCTGCCATATAATTAATAACTCATTTAAATATGGTATTTTTCCGGACAACCTTAAGTTGGCTTTAGTTAAACCCCTACATAAAAAGGGTGACTTCACAGCTCTTGAAAATTATCGACCTATCAGTCTGATACCCACATTTTCAAAAATCTTTGAGGTGGCTATGTGTGGTAGACTATTACGATATTTTTACACTGAAAAACTACTAAGTGATTCACAACATGGCTACCTGAAGGGGAAATCTGTGGAGACGGCTGTTTACGACTTTGTAGACAAGATCATTAGTGGCTTTGAAGAGGGTTCTGTATCCATGGGTGCATTTCTTGATCTATCCAAGGCATTTGATAGCCTGAACCACCAGATTTTACTTGAGAAACTAGAGCGATATGGTGTGCGGGGACCAGCATTGAGTTGGATCCGATCATACTTGATGAATCGAAGGCAGAAGGTGGTAGTTGGGAGAAATGGCGGACAACACTTTTCAGAAGAAGGTTATCTCCAGCTAGGTATTCCACAAGGTAGTGTCATGGGCCCCCTACTATTCATTTTTTATGTAAACGACTTGGCTTTGGAAATTGTTTGTCAAGACTCCTACTTGGTAAACTTTGCTGATGACACAAACATCTTAACTATCGGTTCAACTATGTCTGAGCTTCTTAATATTGCTACCGATCGTCTTACAATTGCACAAAAATGGTTTATAAAGAACAGATTACACCTCAATGCCCAAAAAACAAACTTTGTATGTTTCAGAACCAAACAGAGGAATGGTGACTTTCCACAGGACGCGGAACTCGGTGATGACAGGGTGACTCTAGCCGAGAGTACAAAATTCTTAGGCATAGTTATAGATCAAAACTTGGATTGGGTCGAACAGGTTTCAAATATTTGCAAGAAACTAAATTGTGCCTGCTACTCCCTAAGAGTAATGTCTAAATACCTTGATGCAAATACCCTAAGAACTGTATATTTTGCAAATGTTCATTCTTTGCTTAGATTTGGAGTCATATTTTGGGGAGGGAGCTCCGATGCAGAGCGTACTTTTATTGTACAGAAAAGAGCAATACGTATTGTTCTGGGTCTTAAGTGTAGGGAGACTTGTAGGGGAAGATTTAAGGCGCTTAGTATACTAACAGTTCCAGGACTATATATATATAAATGCTTGATCTTCTTTCATAAAAACAGGTATACATTTTCTGATCTTGAAACACAACATCAATTCAATACTAGGAATATAGGTCTCAATTTCCCAATTCACAGACTCAGTGCGACTGAAAGGGGCACTGCATATGCGTGCATAAAATTTTTTAATAGGTTACCAAACCACATTAAGTTGGAAACAAACTTTAGATCATTTAAAAATTGTATATTTAAACTGATTGTGGAAGTGGAACCATATTCAATAAATGAATTTTTAGGATAGGTATGTGTCTATATGTATGTATATGTATTTATTAAAAAATGTTGTAATATGCATTTGATTTACCTATGTATTAATTAATTTGTATTTTGTATAGTTAGTCTGTTTTCTTTTTTTTTTTTAAACAACTATTTTATTATTGACGCCACATCATTCAATTATGTATTCCATTTATTGTACTATGTAATTTTTTGATTAAAGTGATTTTGACTTTTTTTGACTTTTTCGCTATTCGTTAAAGCAAAACATCGCCAGGATTTACAGTCTGAAGAGGTTGAACAGCCTTTCAGAAGTACCTCAGCTTCTGTCAGACCTTTCACACTTTCATCAAGTCGAATGGAGGTCATCATTCATCTCAAACTGAAAAGCTACTGACAAAGTAAGACAATCATATTCTAGTGCCCAGGCATGACTAAAACATCCGAAAATTACAATTCAAACACAATTCTTAATTGACTTTTGCAACTCGAGTTTGAGATTAATTTAAACAGAACTCCAAAGAAACGATGCCGAGACCGAAGAAGTACCGACGTAGCTAAATAAAAACTTCATCGTCGGGAAAACTTAGAACTACAGAAGAGTATCCAACAAATATAGCGATGTAGAGCAGCACTTTATTGTTGTAAATTCGTCCACGCGTACGCATAAATGCTAAAAAGCTTTACTTCAAATCTCAGAATGAATCAGTCGCAGTTGCCCTTTAAGGTCTTATTGCCGCGCACCTCTCCTGAAAAATGTTAACCTAATAAAATTTTCATTCATATATTAAAAATTCAACAAAAAAAACCTGAGCATCACCTCTAATTATCCGTCCTCGTAGACAAGCGAGACTACTTAAACTTCAAACATATGATTCGAGCACTCCAATGCTGTGCCAACATAGGAAATATTATAGGCTACTGCGGCACCACGGCGAATGACATCCAAGGTCACTCGATTATATAGGACAGTTTTGTCGCACATCCCCAGAGATAAGGATATTTTAGTTTGTTATTTATACTTTTTGATTTAAGCGGCGCTTTCGATTTCGGGAATTTGTTTTCGGACTATCTGGTGGATAATTATTGGTATTGTGAATAATTTGTAATGGTTTTCTGATGGAGTTAAATGTAATAATCTTAAGCAACCATATAAATACTGGTAAATTATCTTGTGCAAACAAATTTGGCCAGTTTTTCATTAGCAAATAAATTAAAATTTAAAGAGTTGGGCAAGTCAACTAAGTCAAACTACAAGACGTTAAATCCTAATCACAACCTTTAATGATGGTTTTATCGAAATAGATATAGACTGGAATTTTTTTGGCATGCTACCGCCCCCATTCTTTACAGCAAACCTAACCAATCCTAATCTAACATAATCCGCATTTTTGGTCTTTGTTTTGTTAAAAAAAAAAATTAAAAAAGTCATCCGCCTGAGCAGGGATTCAAACACATATGCGCCGTATCCAAAACCGAGTATCTTACTACCGAGCTAGGAAACCCATGCCGATCATTCAATAAAACTTGATTATACTCAGTGGCGGCTCGTCAGGGTAGGCCTCTGAGGCTGCGCCTCACCCCCAAAATAAAGGAAAAGAGAACTTTTTTATATAACTTTTTATCTATTACCAATTAGAAATATACTTTTTAACAGTTTTACAACATAATAACATTAAAAAAAAAAACAAAATATAATCCCATAATAAATATTTTAGAAAATAAATTCTGACCACATCAAAAAACCGACCGTGCAATCCGTGCAAACCCATTCCTAAAGAAAGTGCTCTCGAATGAGGCGAAATAATTTTAGCTTGGAAAGTTTCGACTTCTGACCTATTTATCAACGGCCGGTGCCGATGCCGGCGAGTCACCTGATTACGACAGAGCGGGATGGCGATTGCCGATGCACGCGTTTTCTATTGCATTCTTGAGGCGATAAATCTGTAGCTTGGATATGCTTTTATTGGTTATTTAAATCACATGACTAGCGAAATATTCCAACGGCTTCTTTTTACGTGGTGCGTGCGGCTGAGAAAGAAATAGGAAATAGATTGCGATAATCGCTGATTGAGGGCGTTCTGTCTTTTAAGGTGAATAAATACGCGTGAGTAAGTTTTTGTTTTGATTTGGTAAGTTGGACCGTTCCATTTTTTGTATTTGCTTTTTGCTTTTGAAATGAATGCTATTCACGACATTATTGCTTCATTAATTGAAACGCCTTTTTTAAGAAGAAGCGAAACTGAAAAGAAACAGATATCAGGTAGCCGTCCGACGCCGAAAATTTTAGCAATATTTAACGATAAGAGGCAAGGTAAAAAATATTCAAGAACTTTTCAAATATCTTGGTACGAAACTTATAGGTGGCTATGCGGAAGTATTTATAAAGAAAGCTTATATTGTTGGCCTTGTATTTTATTAGGTTGCGTCAAAAATAATTGGAGTTCAGGGGGTGGATATTCGGATTTAAAAAATTTTTCACGAGCAGTAAAATCGCATGAAAGTTCAAGAGAGCATATTAAAAATTCGGTAGCACTCACAAGACTGGAGCAAAATAGGGATTGGACTATTGCGGATGCACTACAAGAAAATGCAAGTCTTAATAAAATTGTTTATAATAAAAATGTTCGAAAAAACCGTTTATTATTAAATTATTTAATTGATGTTACTATTACTTTGGGTAAACAGGACTTGGCATTTCGAGGTCATAATGAAACAACAGATTCTTTTAACCGTGGCAATTTTAAGGAAATATTTGCATGCTTAATAAAAAGAAATGCCGAACTTACTGAACATTGTGCTAAATTTAGTAATATTTTTACGGGACAATCTAAGACTATACAAAATGAACTAATTGGTTGCATACATGACTATATTCAAGAATATATAAAAAAAGAAATCAATGACACCGATTGTTGTTTTTTTGGCGTAATTGCGGATGATAAAACTGATATAACAGAAAAATCACAGTGTTCGATAACAGTTAGGTATGTGACCAACGGATCTTTAAAAGAAAGATTTTTAGGATTTTTTGACGTTAGCGATAATAGAACAGCAGAGAGCCTTTTTCATTTAATACAAAACAGCTTAGAGCCTTATGACTTTAAAAATAAATTGGTCGCGCAGTGTTACGATGGGGCTAGTGTTATGGCAGGTGAAATAAATGGGCTTCAAACAAAAGTTAGATCTATTGCTCCTTTAGCTATGTTTACTCATTATTGCGCCCACAGATTAAATCTAGTTTTACAACAGGGAACAAAACTGATTACCCATAGTCGTATATTTTTTGCCACTTTATTAGGAATACCAAATTATTTCCACCAATCACCAAAACGGTCTTTTGTGCTTAATCAGACAGTAGGTAAAAGAATTCCGCGAGCTGTAGAAACGCGATGGTATACACGGTCTAAAATTTTAAACTTAGTGGCTAATGAATGGGACAATTTAATTATAGTATTTGAAACTATTATTAACGACTTAAGTTCTGGAACAGAATCTATTAATGGTACAAAAGGATTTCTAAAGCATTTTAATGATTTCGAATTTTGCCTTTTAACGAATATTTATAAACAAATTTTTAGTTGCACTGATGTACTGTTTCAAATATTACAGTTAAAGCATTTAGATATAAATTACTGCATTTCGCAAATAAACCTTACCAAGCAACGAATTATTGAATTTAGAAACGAGGACCATTTCAAAGAACTTTTCAATATTGCTAAAAAAGCCACTATTCTGCCAACTAACACACGTCGAGGGCAATGTTCTAGCGACTTTGATATTTTTACTAAATATAAAATATTATATTTCGAAATAATAGATTGTATAATTCTTCAATTAGGGACGCGGTTTGAAAATTTAAATAATTTAAATTTCTTTGCTTTAGTCGATTGCACAAAATATTCGGAATATGTTAAATGCTTTCCAGACGACTTATTAAATAATTTATTAAAAAATTATCCAAACATTTTTGACAGAGATAGATTAAAGAATGAGCTTTCTGTATTGTATAGGGATGAACAATTTTCAAATTTAGATGTCGAAAAAAGTCTAGCTTTGTTATTTAAAGATTTTAAAGCAATTTTTGCGGAAGCATATAAGCTTTTTAATTTAGTTTTAACTATTCCCGCAACAAGTGTATCGGCCGAACGAAATTTTTCATGTCTTAAACGGATCAAAACCTACCTAAGAAACACAATGACACAAGAACGGCTTTCGGGTTTAGCAATGATGTCAATAGAGCAGGAATTACTGTCAGAACTTAGTGAAGACCAAAACTTTTACGACCAAATTATAGATAAATTTGCAACCTTAAAAGACAGACGTATAGATTTAATGTACAAAAAGTAGTTTTTTTATCTTATTTCATACAACTATTTATTTTAAGTTTTAATAAACTAAATTATGTTTTTATTATCGCAATCACCGCTATATTTTAGTGATAGGTGTACATATTTTACTTGTTTTGTTTACTTTTTATTTACTTTTTTTAGAGTTTATTTTTTTAGTTTTTAATGGTTTAGTAGGGCTATTGGCGTTGACCTCCATTAAAAAAAAAAAGAGGTCAACGCGTCGCAGAATAATACCTCATGGGTGACGTGGAAATTTATTCACATTTAAACAAAATTAACCTCATGTAGCCTCACCCTTCAATATACTCACGAGCCGCCACTGATTATACTCCGCGGAAACAAACGACGTACCAATAAAAAGCACATTGAACAGTTTATGTTGTGACTGGGGCCTAGGATTTAAGGTCTTGTCTCAAACTTGTGAACAAAAGGCTCAAAATAGGTATTCTACGCCTCAGTTTTCAAAAGCAACAAACAAATAACTGAACATGAAGGTGTGAAATTACAAACTTGTATAGTTTTCCGTATTTTTTATTTTATAAAGCCGATTCTAAAATAGAACTTAACTAGGCAAGGTAAGGAAAAAATGATTTACACTATCTTCTTAAAAAAAAATAAGGAACCATCTCCACTCTCTCATTATTACTTGTATAAATTTTTTAGTGCTTTTGATCAAGCTCTGAGAGACTACGATAAGAGCGAATCCTCTAAATATCAAGGAATGTTTAAAGAATTACCGGTAATTAATTTTACTGAAGAATTAGAGAATACACTAAAAGAACATTTACACAATACAACTGTCATACTTATGAAGAAGAAAAATTAAATGAAAAGACCTTTTTTAACACTAATTCATCTCACAATATGGGAATATATCTCATTTCTAAATGGAAATCCGTAAATATGGCACAACCTAACTATATATAAAAAGTAAAAAATTACAAATATCAAATATTGTATCCCTCACGTGATTGTTAACTATATTTACTGTAATTAATAAAATTCCAAATTTTCTCTTTATAAATAAAACACACTATAACTAGTAAAATACTAGACTTAGCCCACAAACTCTTATAATGAAATTTGAATTGGGGATCACGTGAGATAGAAAACATTAGTTTTGTTAAGTTTTTTAGAATTGTTAATCCAAATTTTGAATGTATCACCTTTTATTAAGGTTCTGCTTGACAAATTTACGAATGCCGCCATTTTCAAATGGGTAATTTTATTGATCCTATATTTTAAGGATGAATTAAGGTTAAAAAGACCTTTTAAAAGATGTATCACCCGGGCACCTTATCAATTTATTTTTTTCTCTAAAATGGCGCCTAGTTACCATTTTGAAATTTTCCAATGGATTATGTCCTAAAATTGTTTTCTTAACTGTTTCAAAAATAAAAGGGTGGGGGGCATTAAACATCCGTACTGTATACAAAAATTGTATACGGTATCTTCGGTACTTGTTATTATTCTTTAAGTTCCGGAACGCCCCTCCAAACTCAAATCCCAGGAGCCACCACTAGAAATAAATCCGAAGAAAGAAAACATAAAGTACACCACGCAGATCTAAAACATCAACGAAAGGGGGAGGTAAGGCAAAAGCAGGCCATTTCCATGGATATACAGTGTTATAGCCAACCGCGAATGATCATTTCACCGTTTCCATAGTTACTCGCATTCTTTTCATAGACTCAGATTCGTCTGCCAAACTTTTCTTCTTCTCGCTGTGGGAAACGTATGCTTTATGATATTTTCTAGCAGTAACGGCTAAGTAAAAATTTAAAACGAAAAAGAATGTCAATGCTGATAGTTGTTCACTTGTTTAAACAAAATTTTATTTCTTTTATCATTTATATTTACTTGAACACGAGGATCCATAAGCAAACATGGTTTTGGATAGGATGGTGGGAATACAGTTTTTAATATACCATTTTTCAAAATCATAGAAGTTGTGAAATCCTTGTAACTGTAGCAAATACATCAAAGCATGTATTTGCTGCAGCGAGAAAATGCATGTCTTCTTCGGAATTTAATCTGAGATTTCAACCAAAGTTTAAGGCACTCAGACAAATTTACAATAATATTGATGCCCTCCAAGTAGTTGGGGTCCATTTCAGAAACATTTTATTTTCCATTTGTTCGATCGTTTATTCGGAGTATATTCGATGTTTGATAGTGTGCATGCAATACAATACGGTTCACAATTTAGTGTTTCTGTTTGAATAATTAATAAAAAAACTGGCCACCCCAATAATATAATATTATTTCAATAAATGGGCATCTTCTTGCTGATTATAAAAATACTAGGTTGGATACCCTTATCGTTAAAGACAACCGAGAAAATTGACAAAATACCTTAAGGAACAATGTATTCCTATTGACTCCACTTGTGTCAGAATGTTCTTTGTCTTTCTAACACATCGCCTATTATGGCAGGGTTTGTATAAATTCCCTCGGCTGTCTTTAATGATAAGGATATCAAAGCTAGTATATTGATAATCAGCAAGGCGAGACCCATTTATTGAAATATTACTATACAGGATGTTCCATTTAAAATAACAAAGTGGATGCTCATTTTTTTTATTTTCCAGTTGTCATTTGTTTATTTTTTTATCAAATTCGGGCGGTTCAGAGAAAACCGTAATACTTTCGTATATAATATTTTTGCATATATCTAAAGGTTAGAACTGTAGATCTCGTTTTAAATATAACCAGACACCCTGTACAATACGTCCAAAACACAAAATACCGAAAAATATTTTGTTTTATAAATTATATGAATCCGCTATAAGTAAATACTTTTAGCAAGAACATTTTCAAAATTTTGAACCAAATCTTTAATCTGTGCAAGATTTTGTGAAATAAATTTGTAAAAAAGTAAATACTTTTCAGATCATTAGCGACCGTCTTTTCGTAGCTGATTTGCAAACCTCGGCTCAACTTCACAATGATGTTGTTAAATCTAATGTTTATACCTACATGTTCGATTATAAAGGAGCTGTAAGCAAGTCTAATTCCAGGACAAAAACAAAAGTGAATTTAGGTGAGTAGTTTTATTCCAGGGGATACAGGGTATAGAACAGTGCGTAGTGAAAGTTTATTTATTCAAAGCAGAGGATCAATAACACGACAGATGTCAAAAATATAAAGAAAACGAAAGTGTACCTGTAATATAGAATAAAATATTCCAGAATTACTACACATTTTTTGGAGTGACAGGGGATGATCGATGGCGGATGTGGAAAAGTGGTGGAAGAAAAGAAATATAAAATAATTGAAATTAATTTATATTTATCCTTTTTAGTAAGAAAATGACCAAGCATAATTAGACGACATTTAAATAGAAAAATTACCCTTCTAGGTTTCTATAGATCTTCACATTTTAGAGTCCGTAGATGCCGAAAAACATGTTTTCTCATTTCCGTCTGTTTGTCTATATGGCGTAACAAAATGGAGGCCTAATAAGATATTTAAAAAACTGTTCTGAAAAACTGATTCTATTGATTTCAATGATTTTTTTAGACGCCACTTTTTAAAATTAATTTTTTTAAAAATATTTAGTTATCCTGATCACTCTTAATTCTGGAATGAGTACGAAAATTTAAAAAATGCAGGTGACAGTTGCTCTTCTTTTGACACTAAAATAGTTTTTATAGGGACCGCTCATGGAGACGATACCATTTACGTACTTAGCACTGATTTAAACACCGTTTCAATTCAAAGAGATAAGCATATGAGCAAGACTCTTGTAGACATGTTTGTATCGTTTATGCAGTATGGGTAAGTTTGACAGAATGTAGTGTCCAATGGGCATTAATATCTCAAAAACGGTTTGAGGTATTGGATGCATTAATTAAGATAAGATATTAAATGTAATTTTAGTAAAATAATAATTATTTCTTCTTTGACCAGTAGCTTTTGCGTGTTTTGCAAATAATGAAACATTTTTAATGAAAAAAATTATACATTTTATGAGCCGTAATTGAGAAATAAATTAAATAATATTTTAATATACACGTAACGGCACTATTTTCAGTAAGACTCAGCCTATTTAGTTAAGAATCAAAATTTTCAAATCGCAACCAAATTTAACGAAAAGTTAATATTGATTGATAAAAGTTTAGATAAAGATTACTAAAAATAATTAGTCACACATATATATTGTCTTAGTTCAAAATTTAAAAAAATAAATAAATAAATAAATTTACGCGAACGTAGTCGTTGAATTTATCGTGATTTGTGAGTTTTTTTGAGTGAAATAAATCTGCTTTAAGTTACTTTTCGTAAAATAGTGATATAATAAATAGACTGAAAAAAAAATTTGTGATTTTCGGCAAGATAAACCCCAAAAACTTTGATTTACCCACATAACCTAACTTGGCGCCAAATATTTGTTTACGTTTTAAGGACCCGACTGCGTTCCAGAATCATTTTAATTTCATTCAAATTCTAACCTGATGTATCGATATTTCGACTTTTTTTAATATATTTACAACTATTCTTGCTGATGTACTAATGGTCGTTTCTGCAGAACTGAGTAAGCAGAGCATCCAAGAGCAACAAGATGAGCGAAAAACAGTCTCTGGGAAAATTCAAATGTTGCAAAAAAGAGATGACATGTTACTACTGTGTGGGATGTCAAATTATCTTACATAAAAGTTGCACCGTTGTAAGAAACAATAAAATTTACTGCAGCAATCAGTGCAAGAACTTCGAATACGACAGTGATGAATCGCACGAAATAAAGGAGCTTCGGGAAACTGTTACGCAACAACAAAACGAAATATCTGAATTAACTCGGCATATCCAAAAAACACGGAGAAATTCACTAGCAACAAGGAAATTACTGGATGTAGGGAGATCATACAGAAAATAGAAATTAAAATGGAGGAACTGAAAGAAAAAAATGAAAGCGACAGATCAGCAAACCAGACTCAAATGGAGAAAACTTTAAAGCAACTTAAAGAATATGTAGAGCGTTGCAAGAAAATTGAAAAAGAACTGGAAGAAGAAAGGAAAGCTAACCGGGCAGAGGAAAACCTGGTAGATCAAACAAAAATTGAGAATATCGAATTGAAAAGGAAAGTTGACATACTCGAGAGTAATATTAAAGATCTTCAATATCTGGATGACATATGCAATAAGCAAAAACAAAAATTAGACGAGTGTGCCGTAGAGACACAGAAAAAAAATACTAGAGAATGAGAAGCTATTTAAAAAACAAATAGGTGAATACAAATTAAACATAGACAGTTTAAAGAGTAAAATGGAGGACACCAAAAAGACAGATGAAGAACAGAGATTAAGTAGCCTGGACATACAAAATAAGAAATCGAGCCAATTAGAAGAATGGAAACATGAATGTATACTGAGAGAAAACACACTAATGGACGAAAAAAACATATTAAAGGATCAAAACAACAACATCAAAAAAACACTAGAGGCAGAAATGCAAAACGTGGAAAGGATAGAAAAGGAAATCAGCCAACTGAAGCAGGTTTTAAATAAGATAAGCAAGATAAATACCCAAGAAAAAACCTTACCAACGCAAACAAACAGAACAGCAGAAAAAACCCAAGCTTTAAATTCGACTGGATCAAACGCCTGCATCAAGAAACAATGTCAAAAAGAAATGAAAAAATATTTGACATAGAGGAACAACACAAAATAGAAATGTTAGGAATAAATGCAAAAATGGGCAGAATAAATACCTTAAATAAAAGCCTCAAAAAAGCAAATGAAGATCAGGAAAGTAAAATAGAAGAACTCAAAAAAGCTAGAATATATAAATTTGAACAAAATGGATACAATAAATCAAACACAACTGCAATCATCAAATAAAACACAAAAATACAGCCAAAAAAACGAAAGTGAAAAGAGAAAATCACAAATACTGTTCCTAGGGGGTAGTGACTGCTACAATGTATGGAAGATCTTTAAAACAATAGCCGGAAACTCCTTTGACACTAACTGTCAATACTCAAACAGCAATCTTTTAGAAGATATTATATCCGAAAACCGGACACTTATCTACTAGGCTAACCAAAGATGATTATATTGTGATTTTCACTATTAGTGAGAATATAAGAAAAGGACAAATAGTTCATCAATCAGTTTTAAAGTAAGCAATTGAACAATCGAAGCGCACTAATTTGATCCTGATTGGAGCACCACTAATAAAAAATAAGCCAATCCTCAATAGATTTATTCGTGAACAGAACAAGGAACTATCCATCATTGCATGGGAACAATTTATTGACTGCAACTCAAAAATACAACCATATGATGTAAATGAAAATGGAACCCTAAGTAATAAAGGAAAATGGAAAGTCCTTAAGTACATCTACCAAAACAACATTTTAAAAGAAGAGAAAGCAGACACAAAAACAAGAGACAATAACAGCACAGTAACAACTGCTGATATGAATACACAAGAAAATGCCCAACCCTCTGACAATACACGATAGCAACAAACGACACTGAACATCGAATGCCCCATCGAACCATTAAACGACACCCCATCCATTTTTTATCGCCAAGAACGATACAAAGATTGACAAACCTGGAACATCGAATGCACTAAAAGAAGTATATAAAACAACATTTAGTATATATCACATTAACGTACAATCCCTACCTAACAAACTAAACCTCATGGAAATACTCGTACATAAGCGACCAAACATATTGTGTCTTACAGAAACATGGGTAGGCGACGACGGAATGGACACTATGACAATACCGAGGTACAAACTTGTATCAAAGTTTTGCCGAAAAAACATTCATGGAGGCACTGCAATATATGCGCATGAAGACGAAGAAATAATAAATATTAAGAACATGGAAAGCTACAGCCGTGAAATGGAGATAGAATGTTGTTAAACATAAAAAAAAGAACATTATCGTGATTGTCATATATAGACCCCCTAATGGAGATATGAGTACATTTATTGACCAGGTAACCGCACTTCTAACATCAGCAACAAATACTACTTCAAGCATTGTCTTATGTGGAGACCTTAATATAGACAGCCTTAAAAAATCCCAAAAAAACTATAAAATGCTGAGTGATCTATTACAGTCGTTTGGTCTAAATAATTACTGTAATGCACCTACAACAGTTTTCACATCCCAAAAAGACACAACCATATCATGCATCGACTACATGACCACCAATATTTCCCATTCAAAAATTACTTGCAATGTTACAGAACCTCACATCTCGGATCACCGCTTATTGGAGCTTTACATTGATACAAACACCACAACCGAAGAAACTCCAAAAAGACACTGGACTATACGACTACTAAAGGACAAAAATATCAGCGACTTCAAGGGAAAACTGAGACACGAAAACTGGGATGACATATGTATAGTGGATGTCGACAGGGTTTTTGAAAATTTTATGAAAACTTTTCTATGGTGTTATGACACAACATGTCCTCAAAAGACCCTCTCAAACAAAACAAGGCCTCAGAAAAGTGCATGGATGACAGAGGAACTGCTACACCACAGGCAAGAAGTGAAAGATACCTACGACCTAATGAAACTTACCAACTCAAATGAGCTGAAAGCGGTCTATAAAACTAAAAGAAAAGCTTACAGAAAACACATTGCAGCGGCTAAAAGCAACCACAACAAAAACATAATCGATAAGGCCATAAATCCGTCAAAAACTATCTGGAACATTGTAAACACGGAACTTGACAGGCACAAAACTAATAACATTAAGAGCATTGTGATAAACAAGGAAGTCATATCAGACAAACAAGTTATTGCAAATACCTTCGCGGATTATTTTTCTAATGTTGCTACCAGAACAATCCAGAGCCATTTTGCCAACAACACATCTTCTATACCAATTACATGCCCAAGCGTAAGACAGACAATGTTCTTGCGTCCCGTAACAAGTGATGAGGTAGAAAGAACAATAATGTCTCTTAAAAACAAAAAATCCACTGGCTACGATGAACTTTCAGCACGTGTCCTGAAGAAAGTATGTGACGAAATCAAAGAACCATTAGAGTCAATTATAAATACCTCATTTAGTAGTGGAAAATTTCCAACCACGCTCAAATTGGCCGTCGTTGTCCCTATTTATAAAAAAGGAGACCGCCAAGATATTGGAAACTACAGACCAATATCGTTACTGAGTAGCTTCTCAAAAATCTTTGAATGAGTCATATATAACAGGATGCAAGAGTTTCTCAATAAGCATAGAAGTATCGGACCAGAACAGCATGGTTTTCAAGCCAAAAAATCAACAGAAACTGCATCGTTTGAATTAACCGACTTTATATTTAAAAAACTAAAGCGCGACCGCATTGTGGTGGGCTTGTTCTTCGATCTATCTCGTGCATTTGACACTCTAAACCTAGAATTTATGTCCAAGAAACTTGACAGTATTGGAATACGTGGAACGGCGAATTCGCTGGTAGCATCATTTCTTGCTGAAAGAAAACTTCTGGTAAGAGTTGAGAGTCAATCTTCAGACGAACATGACTTGAATATCGGTGCAGCACAAGGGTCGGTACTGGCGCCACTTCTATTCTTGATATTCATAAATGATCTCAAAATGTCAGACATGGCTATTAAGTTCGCCGATGATACTACAGCTGTCATTTCGGCAGGAAATGCAGTTATACGGATAAATTCAACAAGTCCTGAAGGACATGTACAGGTGGTGCTTCTCCAACCAATTGGTCCTGAACAAAGACAAAACGGTCATAGTTCCCTTCTACAAGACCATACCAAAGGTTGTACTAGATAATAGTGAGTCACTAGTAAAATACCTAGGTACCTTCATTGACTCAAAACTATCATGGGAAATGCAACTAGAACATATTTCTAATAAACTGAGCAAAGCATATTATGCCCTCTTAAAACTAAAACAAGGTGTCCCAACTACGACGCTTTTAACGGCTTACTATGGACTAGTGTATCCACACCTCAGCTATAATGTAATGCTCTGGGGACAGTCTGTCGGTGTGAATCGGATTTTGGTTGCACAGAAAAGGATTGTGCGTTTAATCTTTGGACTAAAACCAACGGAAACATGCAGGGAAGTTTTCAGATCGCAAAAGATATTGTCGATGCCATCAATATACATATATAAAAGCACCCCATATATATATAAAAATAAAGAACGCTTTACCAGAACTTCAGAACTGCACCAGTACCCAACCAGAAATAGAAAGAATCTTGTTTTTCCAATCCATAACTCCACCTTCTACGAAAAATCACCATACTACGCTTGCACAAGGATCTTCAACAGAATACCTGTTACTATAAAGGAATGCACTTCTTATAGTCAGGCTAAAAGCAAACTTCTAAAATACTTAGCGGAAAAGGCATTCTATTCACTGCAGGAATATCTAGAGGCTTAGGAACATAGTCATACAGAAGAATGGTCTTTGTTATATTTATACACTATTGTTTGTGATAACTCTGTATTTTTGTCATTCTAAAATTATTTGTCATTTTATTTATATATAGGTATCTAATTGTGTACTTTAGTCTTAGTTATAATTTTTGACAAAACCTAGGTCATATGTAAATGATGCCTATTTCAAACGAATTTAAGACCTTTACCCGATGTTAATTGTTTTCCTTATAAGCATTTTTTAAATTTTGCCAGGGGTTATAAAATATTTAAATTAATTATTTTTTCGAAACGGCTCACTAAATAATATTGCACCACCTAATTTTTGTTTTCAATAAAATGTTAGTTTTTTTTACTTACAAAAACGTTTTAAAAAAATTAAAAATTTCAGAATTTAAAAAAAAAATGGTTACATCAATAATAGACATTTATTTTTAAGTTAGTGGGCGTTTTCTAATCTTTATTTTAATATAATTTCTATTGTAGATCCCCTAATATTACGTCAGTGTGGGAACCACTTAGAAAATCAAAAAATGAGATCTATAGTCAATTGAATATTTCTGGACCTGAAGAGTACAAACTAGAAATTAAAGAAGAAATCGGACAAAAAAGTTTCTGGAATAATTTGCCTTTTAAAGAAAATCAGAATTTTGATACCAGATTTTTTAAAGATGAGTTGTAATACATAATAATAATCATGAAAAAGTTACAATAAATCGTATAAGTAAATAGAAAAAGTTTAGTAAAGCACAAGTAGTTAAATAAGAATAATGAAGACTTTTTATAGAAAAACAAGTCACATCTTTTTATTATTTTAATAGAGTATGAAGAACCAACATACAAAAATGTAGAGTTTTATTATTTATTATTAACACTACAAATATTGCACTATGTAGTACTAATTACCAAGGTTACAACCGATGGAATACTCTAAAGTTTGCATAACCTCCATTTTTGAAATCGGCTAAAAATGGGGCAGTAGTTTATGGATGCATGCGAACCCCAATTAAAAAGAATTTTTCACAATTCCCTGACAATTGTTAAAAAAAAAAACACGAATATTATGATATACTTGATCAAGGAGTCGAAAATCGAAAGTACTGTTTGACGTGTCGATAATTCTCGTTAACCTTACCCTGATCAATTTTGAGGACGCCGATGACAATCTTACGTTCAGATTGCACTCCTTAGTTTTCATAGCTGGTATTGACCAAATGTATAGACAAAAATTCGAAACAAACGAGCAGGACGAACATAAAAAAATTGGTAGGCTTTTGACAATTAATGTTTCTCTGCTCCTTTTTTAGCTGCACGAACATTGTTGCCACTTGCCAGTGAGTGAGTATTGCTCTCAACCTCAATTGCCGTGGACGATGGGATTTGTAGCTGTACCTCTCTGGATGAACAAACTCTCTGAGATGAACAATCAGCTCATTTGAGTTACGAAAGTGTGCTACTAATAGTCTTCAGTTACTTTCTCGTTTGCCCGAATCTTTATGACAAATTAACCCCATGTGTTTCGCCTTTGATAATAAATATCCAGTCAGAATTTTAGGCCTTCAGTGGCTCTTCTTTCTTAACACTACTTTACTTATCTACAATCTTGCCATTACTCAAAAATGTAAATATATTCTATTAATCTCTTAGGGAAAATTCTATTAATCTCTTAAGGAAAATTATACAAATCCTTTGAGCTTTACGCTTTTATTGAGATAAAGAACCTTCTCAAGAAATTATTGATAAACTGTAGCGTAACGTACCACTTTGTGAAATTTCTTCCACGATTACTGGGCCCTCGTATAATTTATTTTCCGGCCTTATTGGAGGAATGTCAGGCCCACTGGTTAAGGAAGTTCCACCACCTGGCTTGTTCTTTGCGACTCACTTTTTAATCTTACATTACTGTTAAATGGTTTTTCAAAATATTGTTATAAACTGTGACAATTTAGAAGATCTTATACCGAACCAAGAAACTTTGGTTAAAGAATAAAGGAAGGTCAGAGTGGAGAGAGAGCAGGATAGAATCGGCCTCTCTAACAAGGGCAAACAAAATTACAAATATTTTCTAGCGGACTGAAAATATCGGGATGAAAACGCGTCGTAAAACAGCGTCCTTCCGACTTTTTAGCAAAATGTTGAGCTAATTTCAAAACCGGTTAACTGCAAGCCACTTATTAATTCAAATATATAAAATAACACCATTATTTTTACTCGAGCACTCTTTATTTTTGTCAACGGAAGGTAAACAAAGCCACGAAATCGCAGTCTGCAAAGCAAGTAAAAACTGCTATAGACTCGTAAGTGTTTATCCACAAAGCGCACCAAACCCCAACAGAGATATTGGCCCTAATTCGCGCGCTAGAAATGCCTGTATCTAGTGTGCAAATGCATTGAACACTATTATTAAAAACTATTCTTAAACTTCTTTTGGGGGGGGTATCCGCGCGCACCAACGTAGTTATTGAGGAGCCGCCTGTGTTAAATGATCGGTTTTTCAATAAGAATATTCGTTTGTATCCAAATTTGAAGCATCTAGATATTTACTCACTCCAGCTATTTTTAGATTAAATATTTCGCCTACGAGGTCGTTTATCCTATTCTTATTTACCTTTTGAACAAAAACCCCCTGCTCTTTTACCCGCTTTATCGACTTACTTACCTTACTTTAATTGTCGATGTTTATCAAACTTATTTACACCACATTGTCTTTCAGAATATCGAGTTGATCGACCCTTAAGTTTGCACAGGCAAATTGATATGCAAAATGGATTCACTGTGCTAACAGATCAAAATATACAAAACCTCGTTCAATAATTTTTATACTATAAAATACGGCAAATCCTAATTTGAAACAAATAAAAGTCTTGAGTACGTTTAATTTAAAGAAATTTTGTAGAAACGTCAGCAATTATTAGGCTCAAATATGTGCCTAGACGAATTATTATAGTGGAATATGCCATGATACGGAATTAATTATTAAATTAATTCCGTATCATGGCATATTCCACAATCCCACTGCTGCTTTTTCCATATAAAAGGTTCGCCATTTAGATAGATGATTTATTAAAAAATAATATAAAACATGGTTTACAACGGGTGATAAAGATAAAATTATAGAACTGTTGCCTTTGCCTACCTTTCTGTCGAAATTGACTGAAGCTGCGTTTCTGGACCTTAATGTCGGCGTCCGCCTTGGTCAAATAAAGAAAATGTCACTTGCAAATAATTATTTTTATTAAAAATGTATCTGAAAACAAATTATTAACAGGTTAAACTCTATTATATCTTTTTTTTTATTTTACAAAACGTCTTATTAAATAAATATAAAATAAAGCTATATAATTCTTTGTTTTGCTTGTACATTTGAAAATAATTGAAAACTAAATACTAAGGCTCAGGAAGTATATAAGTAGATATACAACTTTTCGAAATTACAATAATGATTTAAATGTTTTGCGAGAAAAATAACTTTACAACCAATTATTCAATGATACATACATAAAATCCCATTTGGAAAATCATGTAAATAGAAACAATATAAATCAATTAGCTGTTTTAAATATAAATATAAATCAATTAGCTGTTTTAAATATAAATTATATAATTAAGAAAAAACAATCTCCCAAATCATCAAATGTAAGATCAAAAAATATAGGAAAAAGTGTTACACGGACTGTTTGCACCTGTTTTTAAATGTCGGTAAATATATAATATGCCATACATTTCAAACATGAACTAAACATTATAAATCGAATTCTAATATATTATTAACACACAAAATGGGAAATGATAGAAATAGAAGTACTACAAATTTGATTGAAAACGTGTTATTTCAGTTACTTACTTAAAAGCACGTAGGATATTGCAGTCAGTGGCGGCTCGCCATTGACCTACATTTTCCATTCAATTTACTTAAAAATAAAAATACTTTTAAAATATTAAGCATTTTATAATCTATATTTTTATTATAAAAATGCAGTATGTTTTATATAAATTCACATTATTTACTTAATTATACCATTATTTTCTATCAAAACTAGTGCGTTATATACTGAAAAAATAACAATGACTTAAAAACGTAGCGCGTTAGATTAGTTTACGGCCGTTGCTATGGCAACGCAATGGTGAATATCCGAAAGCCAAATAGAGATGGGAGTGGCATAAACTGCTGCTGCAAGCTGCAGGCGCTTGTTATTGTTGTTTTGCATCTATCGAATCGAATCGAAATTTTCGCCTGCGGCGCTGTCCACCTGTCTACCTACGCTTCTCCCGTTCTTATATCCACGAGCCACCACTGTTGGCAGTGCTGCATTTTAAGTGTGAATTAATGCATTTGAGCTATCGTCCAAAAGACTATTATTTGATTGATTTAGTGGTAAAAACAAAAATTTGTATTGTGCTGATTTGTTAATGTTTATAACATTGACAATGAAAAGAAAAGAACTATCTAGATCGGCATTTTTCACTCAAAATGACTGGCACTTCAAAACTGCAACTGCTACTGCTATTCTTTTACATGTAATTTTAGTAGGTGAAATCACGAGGCCTTTAACACAGAGCAGAATACCGATAAGAGGGCTCAATTTTATTGGCTTCTTTGATGTTCGCGCTGATTAAATTTGTCAGTAGCCTCTTAGTTTGTATACTGAGAAAACAGCGTTCTTATCCACAACAAAATAATTTTTATTTTACATACATTGAAAATACTATGAACTAAAAAAATTCTATTCAAAAAACCGATGGTTTAGTTCATTAATGCCAAACGGCTTAATTTTGTGGCTACAAAATAGTTGATTCCACCAGACCCCCGGGCTTCTACTGTGTAGCTAACTATATTTTCCATAGACATTATGTCTATGATATTTTCTGAAAGTTAACATATTTTCACAAATGCGATGTTGCTAATTCTGTTCAAAATTAGAGGCTATTATTTTAAATGAAACACCCGTATTATTGCATTTTTGGATTTTCCTTAACCTTTAAATATTTAATAATTCTAGCCAAAATTAATTTTCGAGTAAATGGCATCTGGAAAGTGATTTTTGGCAATTAGAAGTACTTTTAATATTTAACTCAGACCAAATTAAATTACTCTTTCACATATATGACCAAATTAAGGGATAGATTTAGAGAAACTGTAAGATAATAAAATGCTTTTTGTTTTATTCCAAATTTAGGTTAGTGTAGGTGACATAAAAAAGGCTAGGGTATCGAGGAAAATGCCATAGCATATAGGGTATTCCCATATTTTGTTTGTTAAGTTAATAGTAAATATGTTTAACATATTAAAAGTTTTTCTGGATAAAAATGGTTTTTTTATAGCAAAAAATACAACACATTTTTTAAAATATTTATTTTTGATATAGAAACATATATTATAGGTGCAATCAGATAAATGTAAATATTGTATGAAACTATTTTAATATTTGAACGATCCGTGTAAATATAAAGAAATAAATATTTAAATAGTTTAGATTATATATGTATTTCAATGAAAATTTGAGCAATCAAATTGGGAATATACTGCATATAGCAGTTACATTTATTATTACTTATCCTTTATTAAATTGTTGATTTTGATGAGTTTCCCTAAAGACCAATTTCGAAATAAAAATTATTCTATGTTAAAATGTTTCTTTCTTGGAAAGTAATCTTGTCATATACTACTCGTAGCAGATATTTGAGGCAGGGTATATTTTCCTGTAAAAATACCCCTCAAACACTTTTCTTTTTAAAAACAACCCTTCAGCTTAACTGTGGGAAATGAAAACATTGAAATGTTTTCTTGTATTTTCGAAGAGTACTCAAGAAAAGCACACAAAATAAATCCTGATGACTTAGGCTTTGGAGCCATTATTATACAGGGTGTTAGGGGTTTGACTACAAATATTTTAACACGTGATAGTATGGACCATTTTGATTAAATAATGCTTAAAAAACATAGAGTCAATTCCTTACCATTTTTGAGAAAAACGGCCTAAAAGTTGTATTTTGTATTTATAATTTTTAAGCACATCGTTAACACATTTATTAATTTTATTATGTAAAACAATTAGTTATATGATTTTCCACAAAATGCCTACAAATTTTTTCTTAGTAAAATATCTGAACGACCTAAATTTAAAAAATAAAACGAAACGTTTTATTTTACCATAGAATGCTTATTTGAAAACGTCAACACTAACCACCGTAGAGAAACGAGCAGGCTTCAACAAACGTAACAATTCGCAAACATACGTAATACGTCGTCGGAATTTAAAAACTCTTAAAAAATGTATAAGAATATTGAATATGCAGACATGTTAGTTATTTATAGAGAGTGTAGATAGAATGCTCATTTGGCGTCCCAAACATACCGGGAAAGATATCTTAACAGGAGGTGTGCCCCCTTGATTTTTATGTTTGGGGCCACATGTGTATAATAGGGTTAAAATTGAAAATGAAGATGACCTTAGAAACCGTATTTTTGCTGCAGCGGAACAAATTAGACAAAGACCTAACGTTCTTGAATCTGTTCAAGAAAATTGGCTTCGCCGTATTCGTGCTTGTTTAAATAGTGGAGGTAGTTATTTTCAGCATTTACTTTAAGTTTTTAAATTACTTTTTTTAATGTGTGAATTACCTACCTAGTGTTATAAATTAATATGCTCGGTAAGTTCATATTCTTTATTAATTTTTGGAAACTAATAAACCTAATTAGAGTTGCGCAGTTAAAAACTATACAAATAAATAATCTAAAAAGTTTTACAGGTTTTTACTATTTTTTTATATACACCGATATTATGCTAACAAACCACAATTTATTTAAAAAAATAGTTCATACATTCCAAAAATATTATCAAAATAAAGTAATTGAATCGTTTTCAAACTTACAGGTCTTTTTATACTTCTTTGTAGACAAAACATAGGTGATGAGAGTGTCATCATATTGATGTTCAAGCAGATAGCAATGTTGCCATGTTGTCTTGGAATTAGTTGAAACCTTCTCCAAAATTAAACATTTTAAAATTAAATATCCCGAAAACCCTTTCGAATTTACCGATAGTTTATAAGAATATTTTGTTTAAAATCGTTTATACTATCCTATGTTAAAATATTTGTAGTCAAACCCCTAACACCCCGTATATTTGTCCATTGAAGTAAACAAAAGGCACTACTTTTTAACCACAAAACACAACACAAAATTCGCAACAACAAATTTATAGATTAAGTTTAAACCAAACAAATCGATCGGTCAACCGACAGTTTTGACGTAAACGCGGCGAATCGATCGATAAGCTCTTTTTCGAAGATGGTCATATTTCTGGAAACATAATTAGAACCAGCTGCCCCCTCTTATCGGTATTCTGCTCTGGGTCTTTAGTACAACTACTACGTCTTTTTGAAGTAAAAAAATAACGTATAAATACAAGTAGTGATTTTGAACTAACAATGCATACAGGTTATTTATGGTATACGGTTTACTTTCATCTCTGAATTTTCCGGACAACTGTCTAATTAACATTCTAGGTACATATTTAATTGCAACAAGGACTACATGTTCTCATTTCAATTTTGAGTGTAAGTATCTCATTTCAATTTTGAGTGTAAATATTTTAACAATTAAACTCTACTTCAATGAAGTACAGAATAGACAATTTCTTCTAAATAACATTTAGTTTTTTGAGTTTTCTAGTACTTGATTTTTCTAATTTTAGTTTTTACTTTTTTTTATGATGAATAACAAAGTATAAATTGACACAGAATTGTCAGTAAAAGTATACAGGGGCAGTGAACGGTATAGATAATCAATTTGAAGATTAACTTGAGTTACTTTACAAAAGGCTTTACATCCTATGGGAATTATTGTTCTGTTGTTAACTTACTAATTACCTAAAAGTATAATCGACTGACTTTAACGAATGCCCAAAAAGTTGTAGTTTACTTGTAACTAATAACGTTCCAAAAATAAAATCAGCGGAAATATCTACAACTATACAGTCACTCCCACTTCACCTAATATATCCGAAAGTCTTTCGAGGTGCACAGTTACAGAACTAGAGTCTCTATTCTTCTTACTCCTATTTAGAAGTTGCAGAGCATTCATATATTCTAGTTCGCTAAATTCTGGGCCTTTATCTACTATTCCATTGAGGATTTCCTAGAACCAAAAAATAAAACTGACATTACTGCTCATAATTACAAAATATAATACAGAAAATTAAAAGTGTAGTAGCTTTTCATATGCACATTCAGGAGCTCAGCACCTAAGCGCATTTTGTACTACTTTTTTTTGTAACCTATAGTGGTAATTTATCTATTATGTAAACATTTTTAATTTTATTTTTTGTGCATTAATTTAATGTTATATGGTTTTCATGTAAGTTGTTTGGTATAAGTAGTTGTTTTATTTGTTAAAAAAATAAATAGCTGTACTATTAAAAAACAATATATATATATATATATATATATATATATATATATATATATATATATATATATGTATATATATATATATATATATATATATATATATATATATATATATATATGTATATATATATATATATATATATATATATATATATATATATATATATATATATATATATATACATTTCCGTAAGACATTTCAATGCAGCCTGATACGTGTTAATCAGAAACTTTCGTCCATACAAATATTTGTGGTTAACAGCTCTTACAATGGCAAGTCATTCTTTTCTTGTGACACAATGACACAATAATTCTGTTCAGGTTTGAGTAATATGGGTGTAGTACTCTATATCATTTTCTTGAGATTAATAGACTTGCAACAAAACAGCTCCAATGCCCACATTACTTGCATCTGTGTTCAAAACAAACATCCCATATCATTGATGTCGATAATATGAGCATAATCGTATAGGTGTTGGCCAGTCCCTTATGGTTTTGATCTTTCTTTTATCTGTCCAAATTGCTTTTTCAGAGATAACAGAAATTACGTTGAATTGGTACAAACCGCTACCGGTAGTAAAAGCAGTTTTCTCCTTATCTTCTTCATGAATAGATACTTGTCAATATCTACTCTTTAAATCCAAGGTGGAAAACCATTCGGACCTTGACAAAGTAGTAACAGTATTGTTAATTCTCGATAATGGTGACGCCATTAAGTCGACGATAGTTCACAGAAAATCTAATACCTCCATCTTTCGTTACAAGTACTACATGCTGAGTCCCCTTTCAACTTTCTCTTGTTTTGCACATAGCAACCTGAGTGGCGGTTGTGTAATCGGATGTGCCTGTTCACGGTCGATTCCATGCGTTACTAAAGTTGTCCTTCCGGTTTGGCCGTCCCCAGTTTAAAATATTTCGCCTTCCTTTAACACTTGGCCTCGTGAACTCTTCTTTTGACAAATGACTCCACGATTTTTCCATAGTTTGTAAAATATTCTTGGTTAGCTTGATCTTCTTGCTTTGCGAATCAGATTTGGGTATGTCATAATTAATTATTTATTTGACTAGTTCGAAGGTCGCAATCAAATCTCCTGTACCAGTCCAACAAAGATTTCAGTATATTTCTTGACGGTACTGATCTCCAAATCGAAGCACTAATGGATGAACAAGGTTCTGATAGTTTTGTGAATGAATCGCGGAAATGCACTGCAATAAATTCAATGCCGGTTCTCTTAACGAAACTATTAAAAAAGTGGCTTTTTCTTTATCGGTCCAACCATTAGGAACTGCTGCGGCCTCAATCTAACAGACATATAGATCCAGGAAGTTGACCCATCAAATATTGGAGGTTTGATTGCATCGCCAGAAATTGCTATTTGACCAGCAAAAGTTTACTTACATACTTACATCTTTTTCAAGATGTTGAACATTGTTCATTGAACATTTGTTCTCAATGTTGTCCCGAACCTCCTTAACTTCAACCTGAACTTGTTTTCCCTCCACATAAATTTGTTTTACTTCAACTTCAAGATCATTTCTTCTTTCACGTTGTTTATTTCATCCTTGCAATTAACTGTAACGTTTTAGAAGCCACATTGTTCTTTTTCAATGGAATTTTGAATCCAGTCCTGCACTTGATTGCATTGTTTTTTTCTACCTTTTTGATCAATTAGAATATTTTCAAGCCTTTCCTGTTCGTCCTACCTGCTGCCCTCTTCCTGTTTTTCTTTTTGCCTTTTGGCCTCTTGATCATTTAGCATTTTTTCAGGGCGGTCCTGTTCTTTCTGTTTTTCTTTTTGTCTTGTGAATTCTTGATCATTTAAAATTTTTTCAAGCCAGTCCTGCTCTTACTATTTTTCTTTCCCGTTTGACCTCTTCTTCCTAATTTTCTCTTTGTCCTTTGGCTTCTTCTTCCTGTTTTTCTTTTACGAGTTTAGTGTCTAAGTCTTCAAGATATTTCAGCTTCTTCTTGTTTTCTTAATCGGTTGACCTCTTCATAAGGATATCCTGCTCTACTTGCAGTTTGTTTAAGTTTTTTTTTAAATCTCGCTGGCAGATTGGATGAAACTTGCTTAGTTTTAGCATAGAACTTTCTAGAAGTTTCGTGAAAATGTTCTGATATCTTCTTGCGTTCGACAACACAATAGGATAGTGAAAACTCACCAATCTTTGTTAGTTTGGAAATAGAATGATCTAGAAATGTGTTAAAGTTGCTCTAATAAGGTTTTTTAAAGCAAAGTCAAACTTATAAATCTTGTTTAGTTTCAAAATTCAATATTCTATAATTTTCCTGGAATGATTCTGTTAAGGTCTTCTTAAGGTCTAGAACACAATAGCAGAGTCAAAAATTACCGATGTTTAATTTCAAAATATAATTTTGCAGAAACTTCTCGAAAAGTCCCAACAGTCTCCTTGTGGTGCAAACACAAATGGCTTCAAAATTTGTCAAAATCAGTCTCTAGTCACACTTCACATTTTCTAATATTCATACTAATGTCCTTACGAATTTTCACTCAATATCTCACTTCCCACACCAATTATTACGAGTTTTTTTTTACAATACACGCTTATTTAACAAATAACACTTACTCCTAGCGCACGGACATGAACATTTGATGACTCACCTGGCTAGTTTTCGTCCGACCGTCATAATATATTATTTCCATAGACAAATGTAAATTTTTCAATATGTTCAAAGATTGACAAGAATTCACTGTTAGATACATGACGAAGTATCTATATAATTAAAACTTACAATATTGTATAATTTATCAATAACTTACAACCCATTGTCATATCGCTATGAACAACCTTTAGTTTGTATTTTTTAACCATCAGACCACACTATCTCCGCTTGAAACACCCATTCCAACAAGATTGCTATCATACCCGAAGACTGAATATCTTTTATTGAAAAGTTCTCTTGAATATATGTTATTTCGGCACGGAAACTTAAGAAAGCAAATCAGTTTTTGTGTTGTGTGAAAACTGGAATCTGTTTTGTGTTCGGTCAAAACTAGTGGTTTCGTTTTTATAAGTATCATTCTTCTTCAGTTTCCCTGTGTTTCGAATAATAGATTTAACATCATTTGCAAATTCAAGTACAATTTTGTACAGGTCTAGTCTCGGAAGCATTCTCATTAGCCACCTGAAAAAGGTTTCAGGGTAAACACTTAAAATAATGAGATTTTCTATCGTAGCTGTCTTCACTTAGTTCATAAGCAGATTCACTCACTAGTTCACTAGAGGCTTAATTTGAACGGTATCAATTTACGGTGTTAATCGACAGTTGTCTCCTTACGTCAGCAATTTCTGATTTAAGATTATTTATCTGTATTTGACCTTCGTACTCGGCGAGCAGGTTATTATACTGAAACTTAATAATAACTAGTTTATCCATTATATCCTCCAAAGTCGCTTGCTCACTTTTTCGGTGATCAGAAATGTCTTCTATTTTAGCATCTCATCTGAAGACGAAATAGCAACAATAGTCATAACACAGAGGCAGTTACCTTGAGAAGTAAAACTAGATCTGGTCTTCTTATCATTGCCATTGGGTGTTTAAACCTAGCTACTAGAGCTACAAATCCAGGTTATTGTATTCGACTTTTTACAAAATGAGAGTACAGAATGAAAAGCAAAGAACCTTGTTCAGCTTAACGCCACTAAGATATAGGCATATTCACGATCTCCCAAATTATCCCCCAATACACTATTCAAATAAAACAAATTATTGAAACCAAAAATTCCTTTACCCTAAAATTATATTCTTTTTCGAGCCGGAAAATAAATTTCTTCTGCTAACTTATATACCCTTTACAAATCTTAAATCAACCCAATTCTTGAATACATGTGTAACGAGAAGACCCTCTTTAAACCTTTCATACCCTTGATTCTATTCAAACAGCTATTTGCCTGATTGATGATCCAAACGTCACAAGGAAACTGTTCTATAGATACTACCATGGGTCCTGACTGCTGATCTTACGAATTATTATTCATAATACTTTCTTTAGTCATGCCTGTCAGGGAAACATGAGCATCGACCAATATGCATCCCTTTACCTTTAAATTACAAAGAATGCCCACTTCTTTATTAGTGCCCCGATAATGAAATCCGTTACCATCACTTAACTTATAAGCCATGTCAAGAAAGTTTTTGCCTTCACTCAAGACAACTGCGATACTTAGAGCTTAGGCTCTCCCCCTCTGCGACTTGTCTACTGGTACAAAAATAGTTAGTTAACATAAATTAACATTTAACAAACTTACCTCAGGTGTTAGGAAGAAAAGTTCAAAATAATGCCTGGCATGGTCTAACGCAAGCTCTCTTGTCATGGTTATATTCGTAAGAGTCTGCTGCAATGCGAAAATATTTCTGCACATTCGTTGAATTCCTACGTCATCAATGATCTGCATATACTGTGCCGAACTAATTAGTATTTTTGCTATCAGGTGCCCCAAACCTTCAAATATGTACTGAAAAACATAAACAATTGTATTCTTGTGCCAATATTGTCTGGTGCCATTAGTATTATAAAAATATTGAATTTTCCTCTCTGATATATATATATATATATATATATATATATATATATATATATATATATATATATATATATATATGAAGCAATACGTAAAGCAAAGCAAAAATATATAATTTTTGCATGCAAGAGGCCTACGAGAAGACATTGCTTTCGATTGTGTCACACGATACCCCTCCAGCGCTGTCCTTGACTCCTCTGAAGAAATAAAAGCAGAGGAGATTCGACAAGAGGTGGTAAGAATTTTAAGATCAAGCAAAACACCAAAACAAAACCTAAATGCCACTGAACAAAGGGCCCTAATAAACCTTCGAAAAAATAAAGACATCACAACCCTTCCAGCAGATAAACGAAACGCAACTGTAGTTATGAATACTCAAGATTACGTACAAAAAATGCAGGATATCCTACAAGACAATTGTTTATAGGCCTGTTCCAAGGGGCCCGACAACGTACCTAGAAAAAAACCACTAAAAATAAAATAAAAAGTTCACCAATAAACCCCGAAATTCAACAAAAAATCATACCACGGGAAAAGTCGAGCAGATGTCCCAAACTCTATGGTTTACCAAAAATACACAAACCAGGGGCGACTATCACGTATTGTTAGTGGTGTTAATTCGCCGCTACAAAATCTGGAGAAATACCTTTCTGAAATTATGCAACCAACTGTAGAAAAAGCTGATTCATTCGTAAAAAACTCGGAGCATTTCACTCGAATTATACGAGATATCGTCCTTGAAAAAATCGATATTATAGCAAGCCTAGATGTCAAATCGTTATATCCCAGTATTCCCATCGACGAAGCATTGGACAAGATTGCTATGAACGAGGATTTCCAGGCACATATAACAGAACTCTCGAAGCATTGCCTCAAAAATACTTATTTTTCTTTCAACGGGCAAATGTATAAACAAATGGATGGTGCTCCAATGGGGTCCTCGCTATCACCAGTAGTCGCGAATTTATTTATGATATACTTAGAGAAAGAAGCTCTTGAGAAAGCAAGTATAAAACCCAAATTATGGATTCGTTATGTGGATGACATATTTATTATATGGCAACATGGTCATGCAGAGCTCGAAAAATTTCTGACTCACGTAAATTCAATCCACCCCAGAATACAATTTACTCTAGAGTTAGAGGAAAACATCAAACTACCATTTTTAAATGTTTTGGTCACAAAACTGCATAACGGACATTTCGAATACACCGTGTATAGAAAACCAACACATACAGACAGATATTTAAATGCAATCATTAAATCATCACCCAGCACAAATTCAAGCTGTGGCAAATGCTCTAATATCTAGATTCGTGCGACTAACTGAAACACAGACGAGACAAAACGAACTTAAGGTAATATCTAGTGCTTTAAAGAAAAATGGCTACACAAATCGCACCAGAGAGAAAGCTATTAATGCACAGGTTTCCCGAACAACGAACAACAAAAAATATGAACCGGGAAAGCAACGAGTAGTCTTACCATATGTAAAAGGCACAACAGACAGAATCGGAAGAATTCTGAGGAAACACAACATACAAACAATACACAAGCCACAAACAACTATAGCTAAACTACTCGGAAACCCAAAAGATAAAATCAAACTGGAAAACCACGGAGTGTACAGTATTCCGTGCCAGGACTGTGAAAAATTGTACGTAGGGCAAACTAATAGGCGAATATCAGCAAGAGTGGAAGAGCATAAACTCAGCATCAGAAATAAACAAACAACCTCAGCTTTATTCCTACATCATCAGGAAACCGGCCATAAAACAAATTTCGATGGGTGTAGGGAGATTGCCAATATAGAATATTATAAGACCAGAATAATCCGAGAAGCCATAGAAATTGAAAAATAAGCTGATTTGAATAAAAGGGACGAATCATTAAAACTACCAACAGTATGGAAGACAATAATCGACAAATCTAAAATCGCAAAAACTCAAGCGCAATTAGCGCAACAACAACAGCACCATCCGGAAAACATAAATAACGACCAACGCCTGCGCAGATATAACCTTCGGCCCCGAGTGGGGGTATAAAAGAAAGGGTCACAGTCACCAACACTTCAGTCTGTATTCGGACGCGAGAAAGAAAGCTTGGAAAATGCCAAATGTGATTTTGGCGAAACGTCAGCAAAACTGTTCTTTTCAGAACGACAGTAGTGAACTGATGTACACCCGGAATGAAAACACATTGTATTTTTCCATCCGTGAAGGAGTAAAAATCAACACATAAATATATATATATATATATATATATATATATATATATATATTATTATTATATATTATTATTATTATATATATATATATATATATTATTATATATATATATATATATATTATTATTATTATTATTATTATATATATATATATATATATATATATATATATATATATATATATATATATATATATATATATATATATATATATATATATATATATATATATATATATATATATATATATATATATATATATATATATATATATATATATATATATATATATATATATATATATATATGTTATATACACTTTTCCAAATTTCACTTTTTAAAAAATATTTTATTAATACTTAAAAACACTACTTTATAATTTCAAAAATTAAACTAACATTCTAACAGCCTAAAATGTCAACTGACTATTTATTTACAATTCAGAACAATTTATATTAATTTGAATGCTGATGCAGCGTCTTCTATTCGTGCGAACTGCAACGGCTGGTTGCCCCCTATAAAAGAAAAGTTGTTGCCTTGCAGCGACTTTTACAAGCCTTGGTGGAATTGAAGTTCTACTGCTTCTTCTATGGTCTCATCGGGATGGGCACTTGGTCTTCTTTTGGGCATCAAGTTCCTTATTCTTTGATGGACAGCGTCTCTGGACTTGGGAACTGGAGGTGCTGGTGGATTATCGTCGTTTGTAATTGCTATACCAATCCTGGGGTGTCTTTTACGTCGATATTTGCAGAGGATGTATAGAGTTACAAGTGCAACAATAAGGGTAATAGTGAAAATTGTGAACCAATGAACATGTTTGGTCACAAAGGGTTCATTGATGAGATTGTTTAGTTCGTCAGAATACTGATTGAGTTTGTGTTGGGCAATATTTAGATCCTCAATATCAAGTTTATTGAGTTTGAGAGGTTTCAGATCTAGGATCTGAGACTTTTTGGGAAGATGAACGCAGCATTCGAAGGGTATTTTTACCGGGTGATTTTGGTATGTGACAGTTTTGTATTTGTCAATGGGGTATTTGGCGTGCACCCTTGTGCTTCCAATGAAGGCATTGCATTCCGGTTGTAATTTTAGTAATGAGTTCATGTTGATTACGTTGGTGACGATGTTTTTGCTTCCGCATTTCACTGTGACTGGCAAGGGATCAGAAACTGTTATCAGCCAATAGTTTTGGTTGAGTTCCTGCACGTTGTATTCCTTGGCTAGCAACACAGAAGTCTGGCAAGTTGCTGGTAGTCGTGTCTGTTGTTTCAGTAGCTGGGCCTCGCAGATGGAGTCGCTATCGATTGGGTACGGCAGGACATCAGAGCAGATCTTTGTATTGGTCTTCAGCTGTTTGCAATTGTCCAAGTTTCGGAATGATACGTACAATAATGAATCATCATCACGCGCAATGTATTTTTTAGTGGTTGGTAATATGTGGTGGAAGCCTGTTCGATTGTCCAAGATCGGGATAGGGTACAAGTGATAAAGGGTATAGGTTTCAGGTTCGGTTAGTGGGATTTTTAGTACAAAAATAATTTTTTGATCAGATTGGTATGCTTCTAATTCAATTATATCGAGATATTCTGCTACATTTGATGAATAAGTAGGTAATGGTAAGTTGTTTTTTATTAAAGATCTAGAGATTTCTTGCAACGAGGTGATCATATCTTGTGGGGTTATAATTGAGCTATGGAGTATTTTTAAACGTGCGAACGTTATTGCATCCAAGATGTCATTGAGATAATCTTCTAAAAATGCATAGCTTTCCATTAGCGATTCACATAAACTAATAGTCTTTATCTGCCCTTCATAAAAATCGATCGCGCTTGATATATTGTTGATTGAATTTTGAATATCTTTGATATTATTGTTAAAAGTTTCCTCGTCTATTTGTAGTTTGCGAATGGTAGTATTGAAAGTTTTAATTACAGATGTGGTAACGGAAATTTGGTTCCTTAAGAGGTTTTCGATTTGATGTTCGTCCCGTGTTACTTTTTCTATGCAATCGTTGAAGTATTCTCCGTCCGAAGCGTCTAGATTACCTGTAATCGATTTCCATACAGTACCAATGCCATTGAATATACCGCGTTTTGTCCTAAATTCGTAAGGTTTAGTGTCCGCGATTATTTCTCTGTATTTTTGATTAACGGCGTTGGCGAGTTGTTTTAGAAGACTAATGTGTGTTTGTACGTCTACTTTAGAGGCTAAAATTCTAGGTTCAGGTATTTCATATGTGTCTATTAGTTCGGAGAGAATTTTGTCGTTGTGTGAGATGGCTTCTTTTAAGGGTTTCAATTCTTTATAGACCAGAAGCGTCCATTTTTCGTTTGATATTTTGATGATACTTTCTTCATGGAAAAACAGTCCTACGGTATTGTTTATTGGAGTAATGGTAAACTGGGATGTCACGGCTGACAGTATCCCGAAGAGTCTGAAAAGAATAGACTAGTCATAGAAAGGATTTAGTCTATCAAAATTTATTTTAGAATATTGGTTCGTAGATAAATTTTTGACTGTGGCGGAAGTTCCGAAGATTTCGGTTATTTCGAAAGGTCCGTTAAATTTGTTGTTAGCTTTAGTGACTATTTGGGATTCTTTCACGTAGACTTTGTCTCCAATTTTATATTCGGTGGTGTTTCGTTTAACTGCGTTGTCAAATCGTATTTTAGATTTTTCTTTTTGTGCGTTTGTTCTTGTCCGTGCGACTTTATAGTAATGTTCCATTCTGTTGTTAAGGTCTCTGACATATTTTGTAATCAGTTGTTCTTGATTATAAAGGGTCTCGGGTGGACGACTAGATGTATGGCCGAAGATGAGCTCATACGGTGTAAAACCATGTGTCTTATTTTTGGTATTATTGTAGCAAATAATGGCGTAAGGGAGAATATTGAATGGGTGTTCGTTTGGGTTTTCAGCTTTATGTACTCGGATCATTTCGGTCAGGGTCGCGTGAAATCGCTCAAGAGATCGTCATAGAGTCCGCAAAGACCCTTCATTAAAGCGTTGTCGAATTCACAGCCATGGTCACAATGTATCCTTAAGGGGGTGCCGATATGTTGGAAGAATAGTAGGAGTGTGCTCACGACTGTCGAGGCTTTTTTATCGGAAATGGGATAAGCTTGTGTGAACTTGGTCAGTTCATCCCTAATAGTGAGAGCGTAATTACTAACAGGATATTCAAAAAGATCGATGTTAATCCTCTCGAATGGTGTTTTCGGGGTTTCGGTAATTACGAGGGGTGTACTGAGGTTTTTTCGACAAAATTTTACTTTTTGGCATATTTCGCACTTTTTGATTAAATTTTCGACATCTTTCGTTAATCCGGGCCAATTATATTTTTCCTTTATCCTTTTAATAGTTTCATTTATTCCGCGGTGAAGGTTGTTTCTTCCGGAATGATAGTGGTCTAGGATAATGGGGATTTGATCCTCATCAGGTGTTTTTACAATATTTTGGCATATTTTGAACTTAACGTCTAGGTCGGAAAGGATAAATGAAAGCATTTCCAAAATTGGGAGTTCTAAGTTATTTTCGACACAATTCGGATGTTTTGCGTCAAAATTGTCTTTGCCAGTAAATAGGGCATAAAAGAGGTATTGGGCTACGATGTCGTTGTCAGATAGCAGAGGAATTATAAAATATTTCCGATCTTTCACGGTTTTGCTGGACACAATGTTTATTTTGTTATTTACAAAGTGAAAGTTTTCCTCAAAAATATCTTCAATGATTTTAAGGTGGATGTCCTCTAATTTTGCTCGACGAAAGAAGGTAATGATATTTTTATGACACTTGTCTAAAAGTTGGGAGTTTGATGATTCTATTTTGGAATAATCTATAATGGATTTAGTTTTATAGAGGTGTACAAAACGATTATATTCCTCTGTTAGTTGTTCTGTGTCTGGTTCGTCTCCATTTTCGTTGTCTGATTGGAATGTTTCTTTGCTAGTTGACGGTCTGTTTCGTACGTCGTCTTTGTTAGAGGCAAATATTTGAAGTTTAGACTGGAGTTTTGCGCATTCTTGGAAATGGTTAATTTTAATCCGAGATAGCGCGTCGGCATTTTTATTAATTTTCCCGGGTTTGTACTCGATTTTATAATCATACTCTTCGAGCTTAAGACGCCAACGAGCTAATCTGCTTCCTGGGTCTTTTATCGAGAACAACCACGTCAAGAGTCGATGGTCCGTAATGAGAATGAATTTTCTCCCAAAAAGGTAGGGGCGAAAGTGCTTTACGGCCGAAACGATTACAAGTAATTCGCGTTCTATTGTCGAATATTTTGTTTCCGCACTACATAAGGTTCTAGACGCATACGCAATAGGGAGGTCTTTGCCTATTGGTCCTTGCGATAGAACAGCGCCAATGGCAAACGCGCTTGCGTCCGTGGTTAGTAAGAATTGTTCTTGAAAATTTGGGTATATCAAAATTGGGTTAGAGATAAGGGCTTTTTTCAGTTCTTCGAAACTTGATTTGCATTCAGGGTCGAATGAGAAAGGAGTGTCCTTTTTAAGAAGTTTGGTTAATGGTTTTGAGATTTTTGCAAAATTGGGAATAAACCGTCGATAATAGCCGGCCAGTCCCAAAAACGACTGAATGCCTTTAGAATTTTTTGGTTTGGGAAAATTGACGATACAATCTACTTTTGATGGGTTTGGCTTAACACCATTTTGGGTTATAAGATGTCCAAGGTAGGCGACTTCTTTTCTGAGAAATTCGCATTTATCGGGCTGAATTTTTAGATTGGCTTTTCTTAAACGTTTGAATACTTCTGTTATGCGAGAAATGTGTTCGTGGATTGTGGGAGAGTATATAATTATATCGTCCATGTATACTAGACAACGCTCATTCTGAATGCCAAGGAGAATGTTGTCCATAACCCTTTGAAAGGTGGACGGTGCATTTTTAAGGCCGAAGGGCATACGAATAAATTCGTAGTGACCATTTTCTACTGAAAAAGCAGTCTTTGGGATGTCCTTAGGGTCGATTTCAATTTGGTGGAATCCGGAGGCAAGATCTAGGGTGGTAAAATATTCACACTTCCCTAGCTGGTCGAGGAGGTCAGATATGTTCGGTAAAGGATACTTATCGTCCACAGTAAGCTCATTAAGCTTGCGGTAGTCTATAACTACGCGCCATTTTTGCTTTCCCGAAGCGTCGAGCTTCTTTGGGACAACCCAGACTGGTGAAGACCAGGGTGAGATAGACGGACGTATGATACCTTCGCCTAACATTTTGTTAACTTGATTTTTTACTTCGTCCTTATGTATTTGTGGGTATCTGTACGATTTAGTAAAAACAGGACGAGCGTTGTTTGTTTCTATTGAGTGTTTTATTTCATTCGTGAAAGAAAGGGCGTCTCCTTCAAGGTAAAAAATATCAGAGAAATCTAAACAAACATTTGTCACAAGTTCTTTCTCTTCCTCATTTAAATGCTCGGTTCTTAATAAATTTTGTATTTGTGAGACTCTGTCGTGTTGACATTCTTTTAAATTTGGTTCGGTTATATTATAGACAGGTTCAGAGGTGTCGTTAATCGGGTCTAAGGTTATATCGGAGAAATCGATATTTTTTGGAATAGCGTTTGTATTTACAATCGAAGTGACAAATTCACCGTGTTCGTTAACTCGCACTAAAGCATGTGGGAGCCTAACTTTGTCTTTTTCTTGCGCAACTAACAAGGCATCAGTGTTAACGAGATCACATTTTAATTTAAAAATTCGTTCCGTTCGGGCTTCTATTGAAATTTTGTTGCAATTATTATTTAACGTAAGATTTTCGATTTTTTGTTCACCATCTACTTTAAATAAAGGAATAGTTTTAAAATTGGTAACTAATTGCTTTGATTTTAAGTCTATCACACATTCGTAATGTTCTAAGAAATCTAAGCCCAAAATACCATCGAAATCGATGTCTAAATTAAAAATATAGACCTTATGAGGGTCATTAGGAGCGAAAGGGACAAGGGTTGATTCGTTGATTGAAAGTTTTTGATTAGTAATGCCTTGGATGGTCACGTTCTCTGGTGATCTATTTCGAAAATTCTGAACAGTACTTTCCTTAAAAATAGAAATTCCAGCTCCGGAATCTATAAGTAACTTATATTTTTCAGTGGCATCTTTGATGTAATATAAGTTTTTAGAATTTACTGTGAGAAAGGGGCTTAAAGAAATGTCTGTTCGGGGAAGTTCAGATCGGGGTTCATGTCGTCCAAGTTCATTGTTTCGATTTGAGTTTGGATTTCTACTAGGGGATCTACTTCTGGGTAGTTTTTGTCCGGGGGCTGAGGGTTCACTGGGAGAGAAAGAAAATCCTGGTAATTTGTATGGCTTATCGGCTCTATTGGACACTGATCATAATCGTAATCTTGGTTGGGGTAGTTTTGTGGGTAGTCAAAATTTTGGTGTTCATAATCATTATATGATGTTTCAATAGGATTAGAAGCTTGACCTTGCGAATAGTCGCTAGCGTTTACATGATATGTCCTCTGTTGATTAGGACGGAAATTAGAATTTTTATTAATTATCGGAGGGCGATATTGTGGTGGATTATTAAATTGTTGGGGCCTCTGCTGATTTTGCGAGAAGCCGCTTGCTTGTTGTGGTCTAGATTGATTTTGGGAATAACTACTAGACTGCTGAGGGCTGTTTTGGGTTTGGTGTTGATACGGTCTTTGAAAACCTGAATTAAAATTATTTTGAAAATTTTGCCATCCCGATTGGGGAGTGCGGCACTGACTAGCAGAATGACCTGTGCGTCCGCAATTAAAGCATCGCATAGGTTGTGGCTGTGGCTTTCTAATAGGTACAGTGGGTCTTGAGGGTTGATTCCTATCTTGTTTTTGGGTTTCAAAATATGACAACTGAAGTTCCCTTCTAATTCGAGAATGGGCTTCTAAAAGGTTGACTGGATTTCCGGCACGAATAAGTTGGCCTAATCGAGGTTCAAGCCCTGTTAATAATGTATTTAGGGCCATAGTTTCTATAAGAGTACTATGAGCTGTTTTTTGTTCAGTTGTAAGGTTAATTGCTTTTTGGATATTTGCATGCATTTTAGCATTTAATACCTGGAGGCGGTTAAAGAAAGTGAGTGGGGATTCATTGGATAATTGCTTAAGTCGTTGTAAATCTTGTATCAGGGAAGATAAATCGCGAGAATCTCCAAAATGTAGATTAAGTAACTGTTTTATTTCTAGGTACGAACCTGGATTTCTAGAACTAACGAGCTGTGCAGCTCTACCTCTAAGTTTGTTTTTTATATGAATAGCTAATAGAGTTTTTTGACTTGTAGTAGCCATATTGTATGCACAATCACACGCATTTAAAAACGTTCCTAAAAAGATCTGATCACCTTCAAATTCGGGGATTAAAGAAAATATTTCTGATAATTTATAAGGCTCTACTTCTACTTGACTAACATTATTTTGAGTTGAATCAGGCATTTTGAAAAATTACAAAGGTTCTGTAACTTATTTAATAGTGAAAAATCGAGTGAAAATATTTAATTCTTGATATTCAAATTCTTAAAATCAATAAGAAATATCGGGAAAAATATTTGGAAAATCGAACAGTTTCAATAAGTAAATACCACAATAAAATAAACAATAACGAGATGATTTATTAACTTACAGCAGGATTATTTGCATCGTCGTGTTCTTAGCGTAGATTACCAGGGGTTTCACCGGGTGTTCCTTCCGTAGTTTTGCCAAGTGAGAGCGATTCGTCCTTCTTCTGTTTAGGGATTGGAATCCGCCGCTACCAGTTAGAAAACACTCTTGTTCTGACAGCGTTAGACAGATCCTACCGCGACTGCGCCAATTGTTATATTCACTTTTCCAAATTTCACTTTTTAAAAAATATTTTATTAATACTTAAAAACACTACTTTATAATTTCAAAAATTAAACTAACATTCTAACAGCCTAAAATATCAACTGACTATTTATTTACAATTCAGAACAATTTATATTAATTTGAATGCTGATGCAGCGTCTTCTATCCGTGCGAACTGCAACGGCTGGTTGCTGGCTCGGCATTCTCGGAGGTGTCGCAATTTCCTGTGCTCGATACCGTGTGACCGAAGGTCATCACCTGCACGTGGCTATCAGCGGATATAACATATATATATATATATATATATATATATATATATATATATATATATATATATATAGAGAAGGGTAGTCTTGACCGACTAGTTGAACAACAATTAACCTAATTATTGGGGTATCGGTCCTAATTTAGGGCTAGATTTAAATTGCTTTTAAGCTACGCCAAGCTTTCGGTAATGATTATTACCTTCTTCAGGGTGCTTTAACAACAACAAAAATCTAATTTTAATGTTAAGGTCAAAGTGTGTTTGTTTTTCGCAAGAAGTTATCGATACTAATTGCAAAGCACCCTGAAGAAGGTAATAATCATTACCGAAAGCTTGGCGTAGCTTAAAAGCAATTTAAATCTAGCCCTAAATTAGGACCGATACCCCAATAATAAAATAGGTTACTTATATATATATATATATATATATATATATATATATATATATACATATATATATTTATATTTTTTTAATTATTGAGATATATATAGAATTACAAACTCATCAAAGGCAACACATTTACAAAAACAATTATAAGACATCATGGCACATATAGATTTAATTTTACACATTACTAATATACATAATCGATATACCTAAAATCACAAACAATCAAGCGGAATTAGTACAACATCAACATCGGGAAAACATAAATAACGACCAACATAAGGAGTCAAAGTTTATGACGATATTTTTTATAGTCGTTCCCATAGTAAAGAAATCAGTTTTCACCAGAGAAAAATAGTACATAAATACATTTTTGATAATCAACAAAATAAACCTACAGTTATAAAAAAACAAAACATTATACAGAGTTTTCCAAATATGATTGACCGATTTTGGGTAATTCTTAAACGACGATGGTTGGAAATGTGCGGTTAGTTTTGATCGACTTTTGAGACCAATAAGTTTTTTTGGTAATTATATATTTTTTATCTCTTCTACAAAGTGGCCACAGAAAATGTATGCTTTAAAATTTCAGAAATCTCACTTATTTTAAATGTGTATCTTGTCGCTAAAAAATATTCCATGGTTAGGGTCTCCACAAATCACTAATAATCATAACTGGTGATCAACGTTGTAGAGAGTAAAAATAAATACCTAATGTAGCATATCCGGGAGAAACCCTTCTATCACATTCCGAATTTAGTTTAATAAACCGTAACAGCTGGAAACCTGCGGTTTTATTTCGTAAACTTCATTGTTCCAAAAATTATTTTTGGGACAATTAAAACAATTCTTCCACTTCTATAAAGTAGCCTTAAAAACTATTTTTTTTTTAATCCAAAAATCCCATTTTTTTAATGTAATACCCCATATGTCTTATCGCCAAAAAAACCTTAACCTTTATTTACACACATTTAAACAATAACTTAAACTTCAAACAATTTTTGCACTAGTGAATAGTGCTTTTAACCACCCACAAAAAATTCAATAAGTGGTAATCATAAATGTTGGGGCTTATTTGGAAAATAAAAGGCGGGAAAGAAATATATATGATCCATTGTACTTAGACAGACTGTTGTCCGTCCAGGGGAATGTAATGGCTAATAATATTAAAATATGTATCAGAAAAATTTCGTCTACTCTGGAATTATCTAAAAACGGATATCGTAGATGCGTAAAAGCATTATAATATTTTTAATAGGGAAACACCGTATAAAATTCAAACATTTCAAAGTTGCGAGAAGAAGTCTACCAAAGAAGATTACTTACTAAAATTTTATTGGCCCTGTTTAGAACGTATCCAAACCTAATGTTCAATATGTCCGATGAAGCAACGAGAACGAATAGACATTGCAATAAACACAATTGTTGGATATGGGCTTCCGAAAATCGTTGTGAATTTAACGAGTATGTCAGAAATACCCCTAAAGTAAATATATGATATGCAGTCTCTGCTGAGAATATTTATAGTCCTTTTTTCTTTAACGAAGTTACAATCACTTGAGAACTGGAATTTTTTTTTACCCCCAACTACAAGACGGAATTATAAACCATACTAATTTTCAACAGAATGCTGTCCCGGTACACTTCTCTCTTATAGCAAGAGAGTCTCTAGATATAACCTCTGGAAATCGATGGTTCCATTGAGTGGGCTCCTTATTTACCGGATGTGATGATGCCTGATTTTTTCCTGTGGGGTCACGTCAAAGAGGCTATAATCCTATTCATCAGAACATTATCGATCTAATACATAATATCCAAAATGAAGTAGTAGAAATAACGCAAGATATGCTCCAAATTTAATTTAAAAGGCTGCTTGTAAATTTTCATGCATGCAGAACATAAAGTGAGAATATATATGTAATATTTATTTTAATTTTGTTAATTGTTTAAACGTGTGTAAATAAAAGTTAAAGTATCATAAGTAACATTTTAAGAACTGGTGTGGGGTATTTCCATTGGTTATAGGCAAGAGCCGTTTTTTAGGCGATCAAACATATGACGTGTTTCATTTAAAATAAATTAGATTTCTGAAACTTTGAAAAAGACATTTTCTTAGCCATTTTGTAGAAGAGATAAAAATAAATAATTACCAAAAAAACGGCGCAACTGTCATCATTTAAGAATTATTAACCTTCAAAATCCGTCACTCCCGGCTGGGACACCCTGTATAATAAAAAACGAATTAGCAATATTAATTAGATATCACAAATGATGAAATTATTATTGACAGTTCATATCGTTTATGTCAATACCTTGCATTTCCTTGGATGTAAACTACTGGTCATGGCTTCATCAACATTTGCTAAAACCTTACTAAGCTCAGACACCTTTGGATCTGGTTCGTGTGTTTCTTTATTATACTGCGCCTGTGCTAATAAATAATGGAAGCACTGTACTCTAACCTAAAAAATAAATATATCAATACAACCTATAAATATGAATATTAGGTAATCCAAGTAGTACAGGATCCAAGAAAATTAAACCGGTGAATTTTTTGAATTTTACCCAGAACTTCCATCGTACATAACTGCATTATCTACAGAAAATATTCGTTAATAACTATATACAAGTAATTTATTTCAATTTTTAAGGTATTTCCAAACAACTATATAGGTTCATAAAATGTGTTTGTGAGTAGTGAAATACTCAGTAAAGGCGAATTTAACGAATTTGTTGTTTTTAATTTATTTTTATATTATTATTATCACTATTTATATTATTTATTTTTCATAACTCTATTTAAAGTCATAAAAAGTTAATTATGTGGTTAATTATTTTAGTCCATAAAAAGGCGATTTATTATTATTATGGAATTTTATCGAACATTTAAACACTTTGTTACGCCGCCATTTTATTTTGTCCTAAAGGATTCACGCTAAAATTATACCAGTTTATCCCTCTTTTAAATGTGATTTTTGTGCAAAATTTAAAATCAACTGGATAAGTGCTTTTTCGTACTGAATCATTTGGCGGCCATTTTATTCAGCCATAATTGCTTCACACCAAAATTTTACCAGTTTATCCCTATAGCATACTTAATTTTTGAGCAAAATATGAGGGTGTTCAATAAGCAGTTTCTTAATTATTTATTAAACCTTTTTGAAGCCGCTATTTTCTTCTGTCATATTGGATCTTTATCCAATGCCATTGTTTGTTAATTCAAGAGGACTTTAAAGAATTTTCAAAAAATATTTTCTTATATATCTCGCCTACATAACAAGTAGAGCTTTTTTTATATGTTATATATGTATAGATATCGATAAATATTTATTTACTTTGATTTTCCTGGAGTCAAAAATTGAGAAAATAGCAAAATTCTGCTTTGGCCGCCTCAAGAATCGGCCGCCTTTATGTACGCACAACGTGCACACCCCTAAGAACAGCCCTGATATCAGATAAATTGTACTTAAAACTGTCATACATTTATTTGAACTAAAAATTTACTGAACTAATAATACTTTTGTAGATTATAGATTCGCCAAGATCCCCAAAATATTGCAAAAACACGCTAGATGTGGCACAAAGGACATGTTTCCCGAAATATCTCATCCCTCGAAATCGTAATCGTCTAACTTGTATTTCTCATAGATTTGTTTGCACCAAAATTTACGGAATTAATAATAATAATTTCCCCACAGATACGCATTTATAATCGATTGTATTTATGAGCTATTACTTTAAATGTTTAATTTTAGTGATCTTTCAAAACCAATAAATCTGGGAAAACAGAATCTGAAAAAAAAAACATTATTTATTTAAAAAAAATTGTAAAAAACGGGAAATAAAGAACAAAACAGCTATAGATATTTTTTCTTCAAACACATTCTCAAAATTATTTCAAGATCTCTTTTCCTCTTTATTTTCTACACACCAAAAAAACAAGATTAGTGATAAAAATACATACAATACTTTGAAATCAATATAAATGACAAAAATCTAGTGTGTCAAACTTACCTCTAAATGTAACAAAAGGAGACACGTATTCGCTAACTCATCAAATTCTTGTGCTATGCTAGTAAGCTGATGCAGCGTTGCGCTAGAAACTGGCGGCATTAGATCGTTATGGTTGTTATTGTCTGTTTTTGGAGGAGATAACCTTGAAGGTTCTAATCTAAACTCACTGGTATACTGGAACATTCTCACAGAAAACCATTCCTATACCATATAGTGAATTAAAAAAAAAAACATTTCATAGGCTGACTAAAAACTAAATTTATTACTAACACAAAATAATGTTGCCCCCTCTCTTACAGTTAACTTGATAAAAACTAATGAACTCACACACATAAATCACAGTTTATTCTAATACCTATATTCCATAAATTAAATATGGTCAAAACAAAAAACCATTTAGGGGTTTAGCAAAAGTAACGCCACTCTCAGATAAAAAGCCACAATGTGGCAAACCATCCAATAAAAAGCCTTACCGAGTGCGATATAACACTGTTATGCAATGCAAAGTTAACTGGGGATACAAATCTAAAAAATTTCTAAATCCACCATGAAAACGCCCTCTGGCGGAAAGAATAACCTAGCAAGCCGGTAATTTCCCTAGATAGTTCCTTGGTTTACAAGTAATTTTCGTTTAGTTCACGTTTAATTTCGGGTATTCATGTTTCATTTTGGAATTGTGCGTTTTATTTAATAACTGAAACTATGCTGTAACTGAAAACCTGCATTCTTTGTGTTTGTTTACGATCGCCAATGCCACCATCGGTAGTCGAAATCACCATTATCTTTAAACGACTAAGTTGGTTAAATAAAACGAACAAACACAAGAGGGGGAAACCTCCATTTTGTTAATGTTATCGATTTATCACAGAAGATTTAGGCGAAATAGAGAAAATGCTTAAAACTAGCATAAAGAAAAAAAAGCAAACAATTTCATTCATTATTCCTTCGAGATTCTTAGATTTCAGAGTAACACCATTATAGAACAAAACAACATCATATAAGACTTTTGTCAATATAGAAAATTGAAGATTACAGTAACAGTACGTACCGACCTGAAACAACACTAATCAAAACTAAAGCAATGCACTAAGAAATGCACACATACAGAATCCCATCTAGAACATACAGGCAATGAAAATAAAAAATGGGCAAGGAAGGAACTCCTAATCGTTTTAGAAGTTCAAGCATAGCAAGCACTCCAGCGCAAAGGTCTCAATCAAGGTAGTGAAACCGCAAGTCAGTTAAGTGTTCTTAACAGTGGAAGATGCGAAATTATGATCAAAGACAAGAGAGATGAACTACAAGTATTAGCGATAACGTTGTCGAAATTCGGACTAAAAGAAATACCGCAGAACGAAGTAAAACATCTAATTGTCATACTGGACTAAGAACAGAATTTAAAATTCGAGCTGCAAGAGGCATTTCGTATAACAATTTGACACCGTTTTTAGGGGTTTTTGACTCCCCTGAATTCCGAAAATAATTATAATTAATAAATTGATAGACCCAAAAATGGACCGGATGCCCATAATTTAAGATGTCGGTCAATATGGCGGCTCTTTTTAACGGACTGATAATAAGCACATATCAAGGATATTAAAAGTGACCCCTGAGAGTTTTCGACATAGCTGAAACCGAATATAACATTGACATCGAAAAAAATACCTATCAGCACATATCCATAACCGTTGATATATCGATATTTTTTATTTACCTATTGCTATTGGATATGTCGACGATCTGTCGATAACTATTAATATATCGATAAAACTCCAATCCCTCCTCACCAGCCCGCCGCGCTACTGCCGCTTCTTCAACCCATCAGCCAAGCTCGAGGTTGTTCATTTAGCTGCAACTCATAAGGAAGGTGGCACATGAGTGATTCCGCGCGATATCCAAAGCGGCTTCAATTTCAAAGTCTATCTATTTTCTGGCTGCACATCATTTCGCCAAAATGAAAAGCTAAGAAATTTGGTTGACAGAGCAAATGATCATAAATACATAAGGCTCACCCCCTATTCAGATGGACATTTTTTTGGCTTTTCATTCAGTAACAGGTTCAGAGAGCATGTCAAAACTAGCCACTTTAGTAAGCCGGCTGCATAGCCCCAGTATGTGGAGAACACACACTTATTGATGTAGAAAACCCCCGGGGACGCTTTTAGTATTCAATTATGGGCTTCCAGTAATTTTTCGGTCTGGTAGAGGTCATTTTTGGAATCAGCGGGGTCGATAAACCCCAAAAGCACCTCATGCCAAATATGCATCTAGTGCTCTAGAAAATATCAATTTCACAAAACATTCCCAGTCTATACTAAAAAAGTTAAGAAAACGCCAACCTAACCTTATTTAAACGAGCGTTTTTTCATCAAGTAGAAGTCATAAAGAGAAAATATTGGGAGTAGAACGCCTTACCTAAGAAAATAAAAACTGCAGAAATAAACTTAATGAAAACATTTGGGCGTTTTTTTCCGATGTATTCGAATATAGAAAACTTATTATTTACACCCTAGTGCCTTTTTTTTTAAGTAATTTATTATTTCAGTTCAACAAAATCAAGATACCCAAAAACGCTTTATTTGTGCCCAGTAGGTAAGTGTAGAATACATTGTTTCGATTTGTAGAAAATAATAAAATACTAATTAGAAAAACACTTACCATACTTTCTTGCAATGTAGCTAATTCCTTTAAAAGCGACATATCTGATAAAATCTCACTGGATGCAACTCCTACAACAAACACAGGAAGCATTAGCGCCAAACAATACATTATGTTACTGATCAACACCCAGGTGTACAAAGTTTAAAAAATAAGTAATTAATTCATTAATATATATATATATATATATATATCTGAAATATTCGCCGGACTCGATACTACTCTATTACCACGTAGCAGTCATAACTAAATTCAGGTATTCTTTACAGTTCCCCTCACCTAGAAGATACATTGAATTATATTTCTGTACACTTCGTGGGAATCAGCAGGCATTTTGGCAAGTGGCCAAACAAAATTTAGCTTATTATCCTGTAGATTTTTAAAGTTCCGGTTAGCCTGAAAGATTATTTCATATCCTAAATGGGAACTGTAAATGCTAGCTGTTTTGGTTGCCACTGTGCTGCCCACTGTTAGAACTCGAAAATAATAAATTAAGTGAACTTATTGTTTTAAATAGGGTGCTACACATTCGAGTTAATGTATAGGGATTTGGAAAACGGTAAGAGATTCGAGGAAGGTAAAATTAGGTGCAGCAAAGTTGCGCAACTGAGAGACCAACAAAAGGTCGAAAAAGGACGCAGACCCAAATAAATTATACATTATTATCGCAAGTTTTCCTTTTCTACAACACAACAGTCTTAAACTTTTAGTTTTAACGTTTGGGCGTTTCTGGCAGGAAACTTTGGATATTATATTTTCGTTATTCGTAAAGGTACGACAAAACTTTAAATAGGAAAATGGAGATTTTTGAGATGCTTTAAAAAACTATCGAATTTAAAAATACGACACATAAATAATCAAAAATGGTTACCAAATACAACAGCTGGTATTTTATTGTAGTATTAAAGTCTATGCTAAATCATAGATCAACTTGATAGAATATACACTATGCTTATTTTCAATTGCTTTCGAGATATTCATGTTTAGTTTTTAATGGTCTTTCTTATGGCGTCACTTTAAATTCAACATGATAAAATAAAAAATTGTTAATCTCAAAAACAATAAAAGATAGGCATAGGGTATATATTTTATCAAGTGGGCCTAAAATTTTGCGTTTGGTTCAAAAATGTAATAAAATACATGTTGTTGCATTTAAATTAACGATTTTTGTCATATTTTTGTCAAATGTTCAAAACTATCTGGACCACCCCGTAAATCCTAAATTTCTTGTCACAAGATTAAGTGTGATTTACCATTCGTTTTAGGATATCAAAAGCTTTCTAAAAGTTGTCCAAAAACCAGTTTCGTAATTAAAAGAATTATAGTTGATGATATTGGACGAAACGTTGCACTAAAAATTTAAGCCTTCTATCTTACGGGGAAGAAAATATTGCAATAATTCAAAGAATATTATTTTTCTTTACGCACTTAAGGACAGACTCAACTCAAAAAATTAAATTTCTCAAATTTCACAACGCAATTTTGTTGGTATCCTATTTGCGCAACTTTGCTCTAATTTAACCATCTTCGTATCTCTTGCCGTTTATGGGATTACTATATATAAACAAGCTTATGTGAAACGCTATATACAAAAAAAACCTTGTAGAAGTGTGCCCATTATATTTATTATAGGTTTTTAGCATTGATTTTAATATAGCCTCTTACCTTCATAACATATGACATTTACCCTTATTTTTGTTTTATTAAAATTGAACTATTTTTTAATTTACCAGACTTTATCTAAGATTTATTTGCTTTTATATTTATGTTTTAGTTTAAATCCTCTTAAATGTACTTTATTTTACTTTACCTAGATTCTTCATTTATATATTTTTTCTTTTTTAATGTTACTTATTTACTATTTGGTTTAAATTTATCTTAGTCAGTATCTTAATCATAAATCAGTAAAGTTAACATCGTTTGTCGTATACTCATACGCATGAATGTAATCTCTACTATATTTTTGTGAAATCTGGTCACATGTTCTGCATTATATATAAATAAATAATATATATATATATATATATATATATATATATATATATATATATATATATATATATATACATATATATATAAATATATATATATATATATATATATATATATATATATATATATATATATATATATATATATATATATATATATATATATATATATATATATATATATATATATATATATATCCCTCCTATTCGTCGGCGAAACTCTGAATCTTAACCTATAAAAACAACAAAATGCAACACAATATACTATAAAACTAATTCACTTATAGTGACGCAATAGTTAGTTACCTCCTTCTCCTAAATTACTGGCCAAAATTTCTGCTTCTTTCCTATTTCTTATTCGCACATCTTCTGGGCTTTCTTCTTCTGATGGCTGGTCTCTTAAAATTCTCCTACCTACAAAAACGACATCCTTATTGCTATATAGAATAAATGTGTTTTTTATCTGTTCATGTTTGCAAATTGGTAATCTCTAGATTTCCAATCACTAAGGCAATCGTGGTGCTCACTTCAGTATTAAAAACTTCTTAACATCTCTAAATAAATTTTCAATCCTTAAAATATGATTTAAAAATGAAAAAATCAGAACCATTAAATTTAATATTCATAAAAAGCTTAATAAATAGAAAATAAAATATATGTAAATCGTAAAGGCTATGAGAACTGAAACTGACAATATTATTAGATATATTTACAAAAATTGAAACATCGGAGTATTTTTAAAGTGTCTATGATAATGCCGCGGATGATATAAATATTATTACTGATACATTTTGTTTATTAATTCGGAACTGTAGAAATTATCCCTCTTGACAAAAGGTGATGTAGTTAGTCTCGCAAAAAGGTCGATATGTGAAGTGGTCCAGACTCAGTAACCAGCTTTTTTGTACATAATAAAAATTTAGCTCTACCTGTACGTAGAATCTTTAATACCTATCTGAACTAAGGGGTAGAGTCGTCCACAGAAAAGATTTTGACAAGGTCACCTGACCGATAGGCAAGACTGAGGAATCAGTAGCGGTTCGTAAACCTACAACAATCTTACTTATTAAAGAAATTAATTTGGCAAAAAATAAATTAAGACAAAAGTTAATTGAATTGTAATTATTATTATCAAGCTTTTCTTAGCTTCTCTACTACGTGTGTAAGTGTATTACTATGTATTTGTTCGTTTGGCTCAAATATTGTAATCATTTTTTCACACACTTGCAGATAATCGATTAACTTCACAAAATAATTAAGATGATGGCTCCAATATGGCAGACTAGTTTTGTTATTTGTCGTCAGATTCAACCGAAAATTGGTATCTGTGGGTATTTAAAAGTGCAAATTAAGAACTTTTAGTCAGCATTTAATATAGAATATATTAAAATCCACGATTTTGTAAAGTGAACAAAATTATATTAATAATATATAAGATTTATTTACAAATATATTGGAGGAAAATATTTAACATGACCCTAGACTATATTAGAACTAATCGGCTGAATCGGAATCCCCGATGACTCACGACGGAAAGGTTTAAACACCAAAACTACTATCGGTTCTTTCAATCTGGGTGTTTTCATATTTCTGGATATGTTTGCATATTGTCTCCACTCTTCAGCTGGTAATTCTTTAAATCTTTGACGAGATAAGTTGTCACATCGGCCAATTTAAAGGAATTATTACGGCGGTTCCCAGTTTTCAACTAATGCCCACATTTTTTCGATTAGGTTCAATTCCGGGTGTTACGACGGTAACTATAAACCGATAAAGTTTATGTTCTTTTGTTTCTAACAGTTATTCAAGTTTATAAATTGGGGGAAAACGATATTTGTTTTCACAAATTATATTTTACAATTCTGGACAATTAACCATGTCCCTTTTAAGGCTTGCCGATGTTTTGTTTATGTCCATTGTAGCATTGTGATAAGAAACACTATCAACTGCCAAGACTTATTTGTCCTTTAAATCGGAGATTAATTTCGTTCCGACCCACTTCATGAAATTTGCATTGTTAATATTGTCGTGGAAGCCGCCACGCCACTATTGGACTGTGCAAACAGAAACAATTATATATATATATATATATATATATATATATATATATATATATATAAAAAATTAATTATAAAACTCTTTTTTTCCTTTTTATATACTCAATATTTCCCAATACTTTATTAGCTTCTTCAGGAGTAATAACTACAAAATTAAAAAAGAACTAGCAAATATAATTTGTACAAGATTACGATTATTTTTAAATTAAAACAGCAATTATCACATAAAGTTTAAAATAAAACACAAGAAGGTATTTAACCTAATTTATTATTAATCAACAAAACGCGACCCATTTGATAGAAGTATAATATAGGAAATTCCATTAAAACAATGTAAGTTGAGTCTGCTACACATGTTTGAGGCATCCTGTATACATAAAGAATAATTTTCTATAAACCACGTAATAGACCTAAAACTTTTGTATTTAGCAATTTTTTTTACTTCTTAAAATTAAACGAAATTGTGTGTGACGAATTACGAGGAAAGAGCCTTTACATAGTGTGAAAAAAACTTTTTTCTATTTTGCAATCATAAAAACGCCTTTTAGATACGCCAAGTAGAGTCGTACTGACCCTCTTTTCGACACCACTTTTTTCTCTAGAAAATTGGTAATGCTAAGTCATTGTCACCACAAATTTGAAACTGGTCAATTTTGGAATGCATTGTAACCAACTTGAAAATATTCAACAGTAAATATGTTTTTAATGATAATGTTTTTTTTTTAAAATAGTACACAAAATAGAAAAAATAGTATAAAATATACGTTTTATAAGACATTTAATCTCACTCACCCTTTAACCTAACCTAGGGCTCGAGCTATAAAAACATGTCTTATAAAATTAGTGTTTTAAAAACTATTTATAGACGGTGAGTGTGAAGTGTTTGTGAGTTAATGACTGTTTTTGCCTAGTTTTAAGGCAGCCCACGTAGTTTTAAGGCAGCAAACCCAAATTTGAAATGACAAGTTCTTAAATTTAAAATAAAACTTATGACGTTTTGATTCAAATAAAAAACAGATAAGTTAAGGGAGAACTGCACGTAAAAAGTGAAAAACCAGCGACAAGGTCTAGTCGAGTTGAAAGTAAGATGAAAAGGTAGCTACGCATTAAAAAAAACTTCCTGCACGCTCGACCTCAAAAAAATGTGTTATGTATAGGTAATTTAAATTACATTGCGGTTAAAAATGGGTTCAAAAGGGTTCACGCGCTGCAGAAATACAAAGGCATGAGTACGATTTACCATTTCAAATTTTGCAGTTACGTAGACAAAGGATCAATGTAAGGCGGTAAAGAGACACTTTGTGGAAAAAAAAATTATATGCGAAGGCATGTGCGTCAAAAAGTGGTCAAAAAATGGTCGAAAATGGACAAATCCAATTTTATTTTATAACTCTAGATTTGATTTTTTCATAAAAATTCGCATTTAGCGCCCAACTATACATATTTCCCTATTAAAATCACAATGAAGCAAATACATATCTCTTGTAGTTTTAACATAATATTGCAGCGGCGGAAGGCTTGCAAATGATCCATATTACTGCGTGCAGTTCCCCCTTAATAAAACAATATTTATTAAGTACCTGTAAGGTTTACTCGTTAGCTTCTTTTTCCATAAATGTGGCAACACGATCTATAATTTCTCGTGCTTGGCTATGGAGTACTTTTCCCTTTACATCTATATTTTTGCTACTTTTTATTGTTATTCAGCTACTAATAATATGAAGTTAAAGCACAACAAACACTTGATAGCTTCACAGATCACTGAGTGACAATAAGAATGAAGCATTAAGAATTTAATATTTATTATATCTTTATTGTTGTTGTTGTTGCATGTAACGCTCTTGTGTTGTTCGGCCGTGTAGCGCACAAAGAATATTCATATTTTAGTGATTTATCTGTTTTCAATTAGAGAGGTGTATAATATAATAATATTATTATAGTTAAAACGCTTTCAGTATTCCGATACAAACACGGTATAACCGACATTATTTCTAGCAGAAACAAGACCAACCAGTGGAAAAGTTTGATTGCAGAATAATTGAAGGTATAGTTTATACCATAGAAGTGAGTTAAAAAACATAAACTATGGACGAGCATCGTGATTTAAAGATATTTAAAAATCGTTGCGATGCATAAAAATATAAAAATTATAGAAGGAATCCTTTTGTTTGATTTTGAAATATATTTATTTGCATTTTTGGAAGAATTTCAAAGAAGTTAAGTGATTTGAGTCACCGACATAAGACAGCAAAGAAAGTTAGTATTGATAATACAGTAGTTTTAACAATTGAAGGCGGAACTTAACCGTGCCCTCTTCTCAAGAAAATGACTTATACAAAATTGAGATTCGAAAGCCAGATTGTACCTGTACTCTTAAATTCGCAGAATGTGATGCATATATACACGCGTATATATGCACCTGCGTAGATTCGACTATAAAAGATTATATGTGCAAACATATTTATAGGCTTTGCACATATTTAAAAACAACGCAGCATTAGATATAAATTCTAGCTCACACCAGATACTGGAAGATGAGAATCTAAATAATAATTTAATTATTGACGAAAATCCTCAGAAACCAGAACAGAGAGTTATTATAAATCACTTTTCAAGAACCACACACATACCGAACTCTGATATAAATCAACGTAAGACAAAACTTCTGGGGACATTTCATTCATATTTGAATGCAGCCACTACAATAGAACATTGCAAAATTATTGAAAATGCTCTACTTCCCATTGGACCGACAATAAATGTAATTAGATCTAATTCAGCACTACTGACATTCCAATCTAGTGCTGCTATTAGCACAAAAAGAAAAATATAACCTCAGGTAAGAAAATTATTTTCCACCAAAAAGAAACAAACTAACAAAAAGAAAACTTTAAGTTTAAGCTATCGTCTACCCATGAAAAAAATCAAATCGATGTGCGGCTTTTATTGGATAATAACGTATCTAAATAGTGAAAACCACTTACCTTTAAATTTAATTGTAATCTTATTAGTAAAAATGCAATAAAAATTCCCCTCTTACTTTGCAGACACATATTTTGCCCTAATTCGGGGATGATGCTATATCTAGTTACTAATGATCGAAGTTAAAATCTGTCCCCTGCCTTAACTTATCAAATTTTTAAAAGAAATTCCAAACCATTTTTCCGATATCGCCTTTAAAATCCTCACCCGTTATTACTTGTTAAATTTATTCATGAATACACATTATTCTATTACTTTTAAATTTAATTGTGTCCTTTCATTTCGTATTTTTATTATGTTACGCGTTAAAACTATTAATAAACACACATTATTCTACTATTAAATTTAATTATGTCCATTAACTTCGTGTTTTTATTATTTTTTTATTATACTGCTTGTTAAAAGTGTTAATAGATAAACTTATTCTACTTGTTCTTTGGAAAAAGTAGTTAAAACTGCTATTTCCCTCGCATGGTGCAAGCCATGTACACAAAATATCAGTAAAATTTATCATGACTACAAGAGTATGATCGACCTATTTCGGAGGCCCCACAGATCTGTTCCCCAGACTCTTGTCCATACAACGCTCTCGGTGAATTGCTAACGCAGTACACTACACCCGCGTGTCGTTCAGTTTGGCGTGGTTGTTTACTTTTATTTTCGCGGATTTCGCTGCAACCGGTTAGTTCCTTAATCGTCATCCTGATTTTCAGGATTTGCAGGTATGTTAAATATATGAAGGTCTTTACATAAACATGAAGATTCGGCGGATAAAATGCGAATTAATGCTAAAAACATTTGTAAAAAATCAAAGCACTATTATAGCTGACACTTTAAAAGAAAATGCTAAACTATATAAAATACATTTTAACGAAAACGTCCGATTAAATAGACTATTTATGTGCTTGGTAATTCACGCAGTTTTATACTTTGCAAAATAAAAGTTAGTCCTTCGCGGCCATGATGAGAGCAGCGAGTCAATAAATAGGGGGAATTTTAAAAAGCTTTTAGGTTTATTAATATCGAGTAGTTCCCAAGAACTAAAAGATCATCACAAAAAAATTAAAAATGTTTTTACTGGTGACTCGAAAACTATTCAAAACGAAATAATTAATTATTAATTGAATTTTATTGTATGCATTTCTGATTATTTAAATGGTCACGTAAAAAAGGAAATAATGAACACACAGTTTTTTTATACGTTAATTCAGAAGGTTCAGTAGTCGAGAGATTCTTAGGATTTTATAATGTCAGCTCCGATAGAACGTAGGAGAATTTATATTCTCTATTGGATCAAATTTTGGACCAATTTGACTATAAACATAAATTAATAGGGCAATGTTACGATGGAGCAAGTGTGATGTCTGGCCATCTAAATGGTCTTAAAAAAAAGCGCCGCAGGCTATATTTGTCCTGATGCAGCAAAGTTTAAAAATATTTCTAAATGTCGAATTTTTTTGCAAGCCTTAGTGGTATTCCCTCATTTTTTCATCACTCAGCCAAACGAACATATGCTCTTACATCTGCATCTACGAGGCGTATACCAACAAATACAGAAACTCGTTGGTCTTCAAATTCGAAGTTAGTAAATGTGATTGTTCAAGTTGCGTTCTTCAAAAAAAATCGTTTGACATTCACTTTTGCATATCCAATATACCATGTTTGATAAAGCAAATTCTATTACAGAAATAAATCATTACAAACGTGAGCTTGCTAAGTTTCACCTGAAGAAATTAGAACCCTTTTTTATGAAATATTGGACCATATTTTAATGGAAATGACACTAAGCTTTCAAGACTCTGAAAAACTTACATTTTTATGTTAGAAAGATTCTGCTAAATTTTCCGAATCTAGTTTAAATTTTCCGACTGGCCCGATTGAAAATTTGTTACAGTTGTATGGGGAAATATTTTCAAAAAGTCAACGACTTAAAAATGGTCTTATTTTTGCCAATGACAGTAATTGGAATATATCGCTGCAAGAGCAAGTGAAAAAAATTAACGAAAATAAAGATATTTTAACCAAAGCATATAAAGTGTTTTCCCTTATTTTGACAATACCGTCGACAAGTGCTTCAGTGGAAAGAAGTTTTTCTTTCCTCAAAAGTGTAAAAACTTATTTAAGAAATACAATATCTCAAAAAAGACTTACTTCTCTAGGCAATATTTCAATTCAAAAGGAATGTCTGGAGGAGATTAGGGCAACTGATCCATTTTATGAGGATGTTATAAATAAATTTGCTGCTATGAAGGATAGGAGAATTGATTTAGTATACAAAATTTAGGTAAGTCGTAAAAAAATATTTTACCCCTTCCATATAAAAAAAATTCTGGAAAAAAAATTATTGCGAAATTTTCTTGCTTGATTTGCACTTCACTTACTTTTTCACACGCGAGCCGCCACTGAGTTACCTACGACACTAGTAACGTCGGTTACCCATGATGATTGCTAGGCTACGCGTTAAAGGCAGGGTTTGTCATAGACACGTGGTGTCCCAATCTTTTGTGAGGTCTACTCTACAGTGTTATTCGCATTTCATGGAGGGGGAGCCACCTTAATAGACTATTAATTGTTTTGAATTTGCATGAGTAATAAAATACTTTAATATGTTTTTAATTATAAGGTAAAATTAAATACCACCAAAAACCATTTTTTCCGAAACGTATTTTTTTTTCAAATTTTCAAATATCATATTCTTCATTAGCAATATCAAAAACACTATGACATAAAATTTCATTAAATTATTTTAAGACCTCAAAATCCACTAAGCTAAATCATTTCTCATAAAATTATTTTATAAAAAGTGTTTAATTTACAAAATTAGCCATGGAATGGGGAAAAAAATACTATTGGCACATATGCCAATTTCTGCAGATAGTATGTTTTTATTCCCAGTGGTTCGAAAATATAAAAATTCTCACAACACATAATTTAAAAATGTAGTATATTACTTAATACTAACGTTTTGAGGATTTTGTACAATATAAACATTTTTTTTTGTTCCGGTAAATCCATCTCTTTTTGTCAAATTGACATGTCTATGATTTTCATTAAAAACTTATCTTAATATTAGAACCCCCTTTAAGTAACTTATTATTCATCCAAATTTGAAAATTATCGACCGCTTAATAACTTAAATAAATATATAGAAAAGACGATCATTTTAAATTAAAATATTATTTTATAATATACCTCTTTCGCTCCTAGCATGAAACTCTTGTTGTGCCTTCAAGTTTAACCAGTTCGGTAAGGACCTATAAAACCACAAACATTAGTATTCAATAAAAAATGTTATGTTAGAGGGAACATACATACAAATTTATATAACCACATTTGAACTTTCAAAATGAAAAAAAAAATGCTTTTAAATTTAATTTAATGGGTATTTTTTTGGAATTCCTCATATAATATATATGTCTGCATATCACGATCTTACTTATATTGCTGACATCTACTGCTTTTAAATACAAACTCAAAAATCCTTTCATTTAAACAAATTATTCTAATATTTAGTAAATTGGTTAAAATAACTTTCTAAGAGAAATTTATCTAAATGCTTTTGAAATGCGATTTATAAAAATAAACTAAAACAGTTCTTATAACTATTAACGTCTCCTTTCCGTGACAAAGTTTAACAGGAAGGGACCTGCAGCTTAACCTGAGCTCCTAAATATGGTACTCTCTTACTCTTTTAAGTTCTGGTCCGCAGCCCACCCTGGAGCTGTCAACTCGGCGGTTACATAGCAACCTTTGGTCTTTATCAAATAATCTACCGACTAACAAGTATCTACCAGCACTCAACGATTATAAACCAGACAAGATGGCTTACTTCCCTTTGTCATACATTGGCCATCTTTGCTAGGTCATCATGAGTGCTGAACATTTTGTTTACATTGTATATCCATCGTGATTCTCTGGTTTTAATAGTATTTATAATCTATTTTAGGTCTTTTGTATATCTAGGAGTTAGTTTTTATAGAAATTTATTATATTTGCATATCATTTCCCATTTATTTGGTGGAAAAAGTAAAGAATAAATTCTCGGTAAAAAGCTTAAAAATTTCAAGTTTCAGAACTGTGTATGGTATTTTGAGTTTTTCAGCTTTATTGATTACATTTTACGATAAATTCGGCTCTTTAGATTACGCCTGGAGGAATATACATGTACGTGTATCAAATAGACCTTACGAACAACGGCTCAACTGTAGCCTTTCATTGTTTTCCAAAAGACGATAACCTGGTACACGTTATTACCTACAAGTATACAGCGTGTTCAAAAAGTCCCGGACCCCCTCAAAATCTCGAATGCAAAATGCGCCTTTCAATCAAATAATGTTTATAGATCTCTTTTGTGTCTATGTTAAAATAATAGTTTTAAATAAACAGGATGCATCACAAAGATGATAGAGACAAAAGTTACAGTTTTTAAATGGGATAGTATAAGTCTTGATGTATTTTCTAATTCTACACAAAATTGTTTCCTAACTTCATGTAACATGTGCTATACCTAAATCCACTAGTTTTAAAAAATATATCTGAAAATGACAAATACAAAATTTAAGATACTTTAATAATGTAAATTAACTAAACTTATTTGACATGTCCCAAATTGTAATAAAATGCATTTGTTAAATTTTAAAGCATATCCGAAGTTATAAATTGTCCTAATTCTGTCATTCAATATGAATATATAATGTCTGGTTTTGTGACATAAACTTTATTTTTCAAATACCCCCAGAAAAAGTAATCAGGTCAGGACTTCTGGCTGGCCATTTAATTTCACCCCTTCTGCCAATCCACTAATTTGGAAAGGTAGTGTCCACATATCTCCTTATCTTTTAGCCAAAATGCGCAGGGTCGAAGTCCTGTTGGAACCATGTCAACTAAATATTGGCACGTCTTCAATATTGGCAATTATGTCGGCTAACTGTGGAGTTTAGCATAAAAGTAGATTCATCGGAGAAAATTATGTTATTTAAAACAATTTCGATTTTCTTCCTATTTATTCAACATAATTTCACAAAATTCTATCCAGCGATCAAAATCATCTTCAAATAGTCCCTCAACCAATGTAATTATATAGGGATAAAAATTTTTACGTGTAAGAGTAGTCCTGACAAATATGAAACCAGCATCTGACCGATGTACGTATTTTCTTATTCTACACAAACTTCATGTAACATGTACTATATCTAAACGCACTAATTTAAAAGATATAAAGACAAATCGATTTATTTTTAAATAACAGATCCGTTTTTAATTTTAAATTAGTAGACATATCTGCTAATGTTACAAAATCAAAAAGTACCTGACATTATAGTAAGAAGACCTGCCAATATTCAGTCGACATGGTTCCAGCAGGACGGCACCCACGTCAATTTTGGCTTAAAAGTAAGGAGGTATTTGGACAGTACTTTTCCAAATCGGTGTAACGGCAGAAGGGATGAAATTGAATGACAAACCAGAAGCCCTCACCTCACACCCCTTGATTACTTTCTTTGGGGGCATTTAAAAAATAAGTTTATGTAACAAAACCAGGCAATATTGATATATTAAAGGACAGAATATCAACTTATAACTCCAGATATGCTTCAAAATGTAGCAAATGCATTTTATGGCAATTTGGGACATTGTCAAACCGTTCAAGGAGTTTATTTTCAAAATTTAATTAAATAAATTTAGTTAAGTTTAATTTTTAAAGTATCTTAAATTTTGTATTTGTTATTTACAGGTATTGGTTGTGTTAATAGAAATGATGTTATATCTTTCAAACTAGTTGATTTAGCTATAGCACATATTACACGAAATTAGGCTATAATTTGGTGTAGAATTAGAAAATAAATCAAAAAGATTACTATCCCATTTTTATCTCTACCATCTTTGTGATGCACTCTGCATATTTAAAACTATTCTTTTAAGATATACATAAAAGATCTCTATAGACTTTATTTGAAACATTTTTTGATAAACGGCTCATTTCCGAGATATTGAAGTGGTCCGGTACTGATCGTTGGGTAATACTATTGGCCGGCCCTTCCCAACGTTGATGAAATATCTGGAAAATTTAGTTAGCAAAGTGTGGAAACCTATGAACTATGATTTTTTTTAGTGGTTTCTTAACAATTTTTTTAATACATGCAAACCTACTGGTAATTAAATATAATATAATTATATACAATATATGATAATCTGTGTTTGCAGGACTGTAGCCCTGCAATATTTTATGAGACATTTCCGTGGATTTTCTGGTGCCTTTACCATTCTGCATTACTTTCAGAAATCAGTAATACCTAAATTAAGAATGAACATTAGATTCTGGATTTGGATACAAAAGAATAACTCATAATAAAAAAACACTGGCGGCAACATTACATATTTCCCAATATAAATTAAAATGTGTCAAAGTATATGTAATTAAATTGTTTTTAAATATTCATGTTTTTAATTTTATTTCTCGAATGTCCAAATATATCAAATTTAAACGTTGTAATTTTTTTCCATTGGTCCTTGTATTTTTTTTTTTTTTTGAAGAAAGTTCACAAAAGTTTTAACAATAAAATGCTATTTGTTATGATATATTTTTCTTTAAGTATACTTAATATATACATAATTGGCTCAATATTTTAACCTAAGTATGTTTTACGATAATAAAACTAGTATTAGAAAATAAAAGCTTTTGGCTTACACTTTCATGAAGTGATGAATGAATAAAATATTACTTGTTATATCTTTTTATTTAAATATAGTTAGTACCGTAAATAAAGAATTTAAGTGAGTTTGTTAAAAAAACCCTGTCTAGAATTTCAATTTTTGTTTAGAAAATATTGTTTGCCAACACGTAGCACACATATATTCACCTAACAACCAGACATATGAAAATAAACTATTTATTCTTATACTTTCCAATGCCACTGTATGCAACCCATGAACCCAGAACACATGTGACGTCAGCTCGCTAGCAGAAGAATTTAAGGAACTAGGCCAGCCTGTCTTGTTTATAATCGTTGATCTGCACTAACTTCCACTATCCAGCCTATTTACTGACGTGAATAAGTTGAAGCAATATGTAGATATACTTTTATCCTTGCCTTTAACACTGCTCTGTATATAAACAAAGATGAGAATCGAACCCTCGACCTCGGCATCCGTGACCAGAAATCCCACTACCCCCCATTAGAAGCTTTTGTTTAAAAAGCGTTAAATGAGAAAGAAGGTCGAGTAGCACATTTTTTGAAAGGGCTTTTCAAGCTTAATTCATCCGTAAAATGGCGGCCATTCATCAATGTGCGGAAACGTAAAAAAATGGAGTAACAATTCTTGAAAACCTACAAAACTTAAAACATTTGTTTTGTGCCGTGTTCGTTAATTAAAATGTTTTATTGAGCGAGGGGCTCGGTAGGTCGAGTAGCACAATTTTTGAAAGGGCTTTCTAAAATGAATTAATTTCCAAAATACAAAGTTACGCATGTAATGTAAATAATGTACTGTAATGTACGTAAATGAACGGGAACGTAAAAAAATGGAGAGTAAAAATGTTTGAAAACCTACAAAACTCAAACTTTTTTTGTCTCGTCTTCCATAATTAAAATGTTCTATTAAGGGAAGGACTGGGTATTGTACTTTTCTGATAATAGGGTGTTTTAAAAACGAGAAATATTAAATTTAATTTAAAATTAGAACTCCCTGTACATAGAAAAGTACAATACCTAACGAGACGCTTGTGGGGACATTTTAATTACGGATCACGGAAGAAATAAAATACTTTTACTCTCATTTTTTAGGCTCTGTTACAGTTACGAATAACCGCAATTTTTTCATATTTTGGGGACGAGTTATGGTTATAAAGACCTTTGAAAAGGTGTGCCCCTAGACCATATTTGTCATTTATTTTTTTTATTAATGAAATTTTCAATCACGAAATAAACTCAAAAAAGGATTATTTAATATCCTATTGAATATAAATTATTAAACTTAATGTTTTTAATTTAGAAAGAATAGTAAACCGGATAACTTCCAATGTTTCAATATCTTCCAATTTTGGTGCGACCAGTATTTTGTTTCTCTTTCGGCTCTCACCTATCTATTATTGAACTAGGTAAACATAATAGCGACGATACGTGCGCTACTTTATAACAAAAACCGTAAACAAAGTATCTGAACTGAAAAATAAGGTTCTGCAATTTAAACGGTGTTGCCTTGTCACACACACGATGCGTGTCTTTATTTCAGACATAAACAATATCCAAGAACCAATTTATGGTGGGAGGTAAAGGGAGTTAATTACCCACCTCCAAAACCAAAATTTTATAGAACGCTGAAATCATTCCTGACTAAATGAACTTTTCATCTGTTCAGAACTGTCGATACGTATAATGAAACTATCCGTTAAATTGTCTCTGTAACTATAAATATTGCATAATATAATAAAAGATATATTATATTACGCAAGGTTATATATATATATATATATATATATATATATATATATATATATATATATATATATCGTTTAACGACACAAATTCGCTTTGTAATGATTTTCCACTATTGTTTATGTACGTCCTTTCTCTCAACAATAAAAATAACAGTTCAATCAATAAAGCCACAGTTACAACTTAACTAAATAAACTAAGATTTAAATTACGTTTGCTAGACCCTTTGCATAATACAAAGAAGTAAAGCTAATGTACCACAAGGTTTATTTTTAAAACACCACGCATCTCCCCATTTTGTTTGAGTACAACTTAGTGTTAATAAGACCGTAAGTCTTTGACATAAAAAATATGTACATACATGATGAAACGTAAATGTTTGTGCTTCAACAATATTTTTTAAAGCTCAACCCTTATGTTATGCAAAATTCAATAAAATCTACTAGCTTAAGGACATTATATATGTGGTTAATGTAATGCTAAATTTTTAGATCCAGTAGAAATTTACATATGCCGTTTATAAACTAACTATATTACTTTGCACAAAATACCGTAATTAAAAAAGACTGATAACTATTTAACAACTTTATAATGACATACACAATAAATTAAAGTAAACCAAAGTGCTAAACAATTTCTTCACGCCGCCAAAAAACTGACCTAGTTTGAAAGGTCATTTCTCAGTCAATAAAAGTCTCGTCAAGACATTTTGTCTATTTTTTATGGGTTTGTCTATTATACAGAGTGGTTAAATGACTGCTGCAAATTGGTCGAAATTAACTTAAAAACGCTAACTTATTCAACAGACCATTTTTATTTCCTGGTATCTTATGCGTCAAGACGTTTTCGAGATTTTTTACTGTTACCAAAGTGGTTAATTTAAACACCTTGTCCAGAGGCGTATTAATATTTGCAGCAACCCAAAGCCCGTCAATTTTGTGAAGAACAATATTGAGTACTAAAACTAAAATTAAATTCCGCAAAACTTTTAATTTAGCGAATTTTGTAACACTTTTTTCTATCATAACCCTAAAGAAATCACAATAATTTAATAACTGTAGTTTTATTTCTGAACTTACTTTAAAAATCTATTAATATCTTCATCTTTCAACCATGCAGCACTACATATTCTCTTATCTTCTGAATGTGGCTGAACTATTCCTCTATAAGCTGCATAGCACGTATCTTTATATTCTTTAAGAGCTTTAATAGAATAATCAGCAATTTTTTCACTATACAGCGGAAGAGACTGTAAAACTGCTTTCCACTCTCGTATACACCGTTCGACTGAAACTGTGCTCTAAAATATGATTTTTCATAAAGACAAATATATTTTTTTATAAATATATGTCAGACACAGCATATGTTCTCTTTCTCTATGTTGATCACATTATTATTTTTTATTTGTTGGCAAAATATATCATATAAACCAGGTGGCTACTTTTTTTTTGTTTATTTAAAAAAAATAAATTTAAAATTTAATATTTTGTTTCGAATTTTGTACGTTTTTCTTTGCGTTTCTAAACATAACCCATTTTATTAAAATCTCGTAATATATGTTATGCCATATACACCTCCTTTTTGCCCCCCTTCGAAAATTTTATCTCCCCGCGCCTGCGAGGGTGTCATTCCTTTTTTTCACGTTATGAGTAGAGAATATTTCCAATAATTTTATTGTCGAAAGCCTGTCATAATCCCGAGTCAGCATTGCTAAAAATGAAAAGTAAATTTTATCAAGTATTTCTTTTTATTTCCATGACCCATTTTGCGATTTTTTCTTCCTTTTTTGATAGTCTAATGACTACATTAAAAAAATTATTTTTTCTGAGCTATTTAAATAAATACCTTTCCATGGCCTAATTTTCGTTTTTGACAATCTACTGGATGAATTAAAAAATATATTTAAACAAAAACTAACTGGTTTCGAAGTCAGTGAAGAGAGAATTTAATGCAGATTGGGCGAAATTGGTGTAACTTCCATAGAGACCAGAGGTTAACTTTGACGTATTAATAATAGGCTCAGATTTTAACTCCTTATACCATTAACATGATGGTTTAAGTTTTATTAACTATTTCTTGTATTAACAGAGATATTGTTGAATATCAAGAAATATCTGTTTAACTATAGTACTACTATAAGTACAGCAGTTAATAAAAGCATTATATTAATGATACTTACAGCTAAGAGGGGTTTATAGTCAGCAGACAAGTCCAAAAGTACTGTGTTTTTCCATGCATCTGCTGCTTTAAAGGCATTTTCTATTTGTTCGATAATCTCCTCCGATTTTCTTTTTAGGTAGACATTTGAAATATGCTGCGTTATGTACTTATATAAGGAACACGAGCCATGAGTAATTCCTAAAGTAAAAAAGAATCAACTGAACTAAACCACAACTTCGTAAAGATATAAAACTGAGCTGTCAAATATGAGTATGCCTAAAGAGAAACTTGATTCTCTTTTTTAAAATCAGTATTGCAGAAATCCTATTCTAGTAACGGATTTAAAACATGTTTCTTAATTAACAAAATGTCATTTAATATTCAATGGCTCCGTGATCAAATACTAAAAAAGGAAAGTTCAAGAACCCAAAATACATTTGATTTTTGTCATCTAATTGCAAGGGAAATTTGAAATTAAAAAAAAAAAATGTAAGTTCAAAGTAAAATGAAAAGGTACCTACGTATTAGAAAAAACTTCCTGTACGAACGACCTCAAAAAAATGTGTTTTGTATAGGCAATTTAAATTACATTTCGGTTAAAAAATGGGTTCAAAAGGGTTCACGCGCTGCAGAAATACAAAGACATGAGAACGATTTACCATTTCAAATTTTGCAGTTACGTAGACAAAGGATCAATGTAATCATTTCCTGGAAAAATAAATTATATGCGACGGCATTTGAGTCAAAAAGTGGTCAAAAAATGGTCGAAAATAGACAAATCTACTTCTATTTTATAGTTCTAGATCTGATTTTTTCATAAAAATTCGAATTTAGCGCCCAACTTTACATATTTCTTTAATTAAATCACATTGAAGCTAATAAATATCTCTTACAGCTTTAACATAATATTTCAAAAATGTGAAATATGGAAAAATTAACATGACGAATAACAAATAGCATTTGCTTCCAAAAATAAGTCATTTATTCATGTGTTATTTATAATGTTATACACATTTCGAGTCGAACACAAACAACCCAAAAAAAATTCTTGCACATACCAAACCATGTTCTCACATTAAGAAAAATAGATAAAATTTCCTTGATGCATACAGAAAAAAATTAAGATTTTAGACCTAATATAGCTCTGGGAGACAGATTTGATTTTAAAAAAGACCTTCAAATAAGCTAAAATAATGCTAAATACAAAAAATAAATCTGCCTTTATTGTCAAATGAATATCTATCTCATCAAAAAATATAAACTTACCTAGTATTTGTTCAATATCTTCGGTAAAACACATGAAAGAAATGAACACCACTAATATATTATTGGGATGTGGTGAGCATATTAAAATTTTCTCTTTCTTAGAAGATTTTAAGGCATTACTTAGACTAAGGGCACTTGAGGAACCTTCAAACTTAAATAAAGTTTTCTTCTTACTAAAAAAAAATTAATTGGGTTTTTCCTGTCTATAATCTCGTTTTAAGTTTTAGCAGCCGACAACTTTAATTAATAGGTTTGTGTTTATATTATTGTGAATAACTTGGGGTTATCTGTATTTAATATAACACCTACTTTTTAATTATTACAGATTCCAAAGAATACAAGGTTTCAAATAAAACTTATTTAAAGGCTCTTTTTACATGTTATTTTACTAAAACTACAAAAAAAAATTTATTTGGTATGATGAAGGCTTAAATAGCAATAAAAAATATATATTCCTTGGATAGACTATATGCAATAGAAATTTTATATAAGGAATATTATATTATGTGTTTAAAGGATATCCATTATTGGCAAAGTAAAATTTTTATTCATAATATTATATTAAAAAATAAACATTCAAATATTACTATAAGTTATAATAGAAATAATATACATAATTACTTCACTAGATTTATGATGAAACTCATTTGCCTTTCATATGAACTAGAATCGGTAAGAGTTCTATATATTACTAAGAAATTAATATACATTTTCAAATTTCCAATAGTCTTGGTTTTTTCCAGGAATTTGAAAGTTTTCTACTCTCATGCCAGTGTTTAAATCTAGCGATAGATGCTACGTAAAAAACTACAGAGGTATTTCTTTGCTTTCACACATACCAAAATTGTTCGAGGTAATTGTCACCGATGAAATTTTTGAATCACTTAAACATTATATTTCGATGGGACAACATGTTTTTTATCGCGGCAGCTCAACGGCTACAAATCTGGCGGTATTTCAAAATTACCTAATAACATCGGTCGAGACTGGCCAACACATTTGTGTTATCTACACAGACATATCCAGGGCGTTTGATAGTGTCTGCCATCAGATTCTAATAGTAAAATTACAGCAAATTAGTTTTTCTGGAAACTAGATTGATTGGATCAAGTCATATTTATTTAATCGACATCAACAGGTCAACGTATATGGTTCAGTTTTCAATCAGGTTGTTGTAACGTACGGTATCCCGCAAGGCTTGCATATCGGTCCAATTCTTATCTTTTAGCGAAAAAGACAATCCCAGCTGTTTTTGAAAGATATCACCGTACAAATTATGGGTTTAGTGCGTCTGTTGATCGACTAGTATACAATTACAATCGATACTTCCCCGAATATGACATTTTCAGACTCAACATTTTACAATTAAAAAGGCAATTAAAAGGATTGGTTATGTGATTATCTTTTGTTCGTATATATTTTGTCTGATATTTGTTTGCTCTTTAAATTGTATTATCTGTAATATGTTGTCACAATGTCTCTTTTTTATTTGACATATATTTTTTTTACTCTTATGATATCTTATTTGTCTTTTGCGAATTCGTACCATGTAGAATATTTAGCATTCTGTAGTGTAAAGGTCCACTTGTAAGATGCTTGCATCGGCTACGTCCTTACATTAATTTACAATAACGTACCACATCATATTAAATCCCTCTGTAAACTTATTTTTAGTTTTTTGGGATATAAATGTTTAAATAAATAAAATAAATAATGTTCGGGGAATGAAAAATTATTTCTTTTTTTTAATTTTAAGTACAAGTTACCTTATGGCCACTGGACCAGATACGAATCTTTTTGATACGGCACAGTTTCTGTCGTTTTTATAGTTGGTCAGTGCTAATCAGGAATATATTCCACGCCGTAACAATCAAACACAATAATCTTTATTATCAATAAAGAAATAAGTCTCAACGACAAAGCTATCTTAAAGATAAAAATGTATGACAATATCTTAGGGAATAAATCCCTTTAAGTTAAAAAAAAAAACAAAATATACCTAAAAAGAGTGAGGAAAATAGACACATAAAATAAATATAATAATAATAACAATAATTGTAAATAGAGGTTACATAAATCTCCCATAACGATAAATGTGCCTCAGCAATGTAAAAATTAAAAAAAAAAATAAAAGAAATCTCAAATCACAAATACTGCATGCTACTGTTTCGGATAATAGAACGATTTTTCAAACAAATCTTAAATTTTGTATATTTTTGTGTTTTATTTACAGTGCTCCCTAACCTTAGCTTTGCATATGTACCGCAGTGATCTTTTTTGGAAAGCAAAGATTGAATTAAGCAATTTATGATAACAAAATTCACAAAAAGCATGACATTCAATTAATGAATAATATGACATCTTAATAGCATTCGAACCCAACTCATTAAAAATTACTCTCGTAGCAAAGTACCCAGAAGTAATATTTTTACTAATTACAGTTATGTAAGTAGAGAATTTTAATTAATTATTAATATAAATACAAAAACACTTTATGACACATCAATGTTATTAAATGTAAACGTAAATCGAAGAATGGATGATTTGTCACAATTGACATTTGTTTTTAATTAAAAGCACATAATTCCTTCACCTTCTCCAAATACTCACAAATGATAATTGTCAAAACATTGTAATCAATTCTCCTCCAGAGAAGCAGGAAAGGGTGCGGCAGAAAAACTTCCCACATTTTAAGCAGTAATAAAAACTCTAGTTAATGCAATTAAAAATGTATTTTTCTTAATGCAAAACAACAAATAATGTAATTTGCCCTTGCTCTGTTTTGAAAACGATTTTTGAAACATGTAGCTGATTTTTAAATATTTTCATCACTAAGTGGGTCACTGCCTGTGGTTTTTCTTAGAGTATAGCCGCTTCTAACTCATCGATGATTTTTAGTCTGTGCAAGTCTAGCAACATGTAAATCAAACTCGAAAAGGAATTCGAAACACTCTTTGCATTGTAATGGAACATTCGTTTCTTTTGATATACGTCTTTACAATAAAATCACAATGCTGCCCTGTACAATTCAGGATGATAACTGGAAACAGCAAGGTATAAGCTAAAAAAATACCGCACTATGACTCTCCCCACTCTGTAATAGTCCCCAGGATATCCAAAAAGGCAAGAAAGATCATTCAGATACAACAAAAATAGAATTGAGCCCAGTACAGTGCCTTGTGGAATACCATCACTGGGGCGCGGCTGTTTCGTGTAATCGGTGTTATTTATGTAGAAATATGCTATCAGAATAGGGATCTTTGGTCACCTGCTAGTAATAAAATATTTACCTCTGCTGTTTCCTTCTTGAAAAATAAACCGATATGTCATCACTATCTGCAGCACTATTAATTTGAAGATCTGTAGACATATTCTGCAGGTCTAAATAGTCACTTAAGAAAATTTGCATCTAAAATAAAAAAATATGCAAAAACAATAGTTTGTTTAATAGCAAAAGTGGCATTAAGTAACTGTTAAATTCAAATTGCAATACAGACTACAACCTGAAAATACTTACTACTTCTTGAACCTGTGACCAGTAGTACTGCAAATTATAAGGCTTTAAATCGATCTTATGTCTCTTAATTCCTTTATCTACCCACTTCAAAAACATCTGATGCGAATCTCCTATTTCTTTAAATTGATCAAATAAAATATTAACTAATTCTTTTAATGCTAATTTCGAGTCCACATTTTCAGCAAAATCTATAACATGTTGTGTAGATTTTTGAATAATATGACTTAACGAGATTTGCATCTCTCTTAATATTTCCTAAAAAAGAAGAATAATATTAATTTTTATTACTATGTAGTAATTCACCAAAATATGTAAAACAAAAGAAAATACTTACGTCTATGGCATAAGGTAACTTTTCTAACAAACATAAACTTTTTACAAGTATTGCTACATAGTTTCTACTATTCTCATCAATATTCAAATTATCTAAATCTTCATCCATAATAAAGCTATCACTGAACAAATCTTTACTTCCAGCTCTAAAAACCGCAGTCAAAATTAATTTTATTTATACAGTGCTGAAGGCAAGTGTTATACTTACTTTGATAAGTCTTCCAAAAGATTTCTAGTAACGTTACTTCTATTTCTTCCACTTAATCTAAGCTTCATACTTCTTTGTAATGGAGAATGTATTAAAAATCCATCTCTTCCAGAACCTTGTCTCCGTAAAGTCAATATATGCTGGCAAGGTTTAGTGTATAAAATTTGCTTAAGTTCTGACAGAATTTGTAAATGGAGTTGCTGGAACCAATTAAAATATTATACTCTAATAAATAGGTGACTTTCAATTCTAATCAGCTTAAATATTTTTTTTTATCGTGCACTACCAACGTTTAAAGTTTGATACTTTATTTTGACTATATATAGAGTATATAGAAATAAAATGTCGAAATGCGTATTCTAATAAATATTTTTTTTTTATAAAAATATATGAAAGTGTGATAAAACTATATTAGCTTTATTCTATTCTGAACTTAAAGTTAATTATTTGATATAAATAATATTATCCCAAAATGAAATATTGATTTTATAGTCTACTCTTATTGGTTTATGGTAAGAATATTGAATTGTTTTTATCTAGCTCCCGTAATTATGATCTCTACCAAAATATCAGTATGGTATAGTAATATCAGATTAGATTCTTACAAAAATTTTTATTTAATATATATTTTTATGATGCGAAAAAGCCAAGAAGTTCCTTTAAGGCAATTTTGTAAGCAACAAATAATTTATTTAGTTAAAAAATATATTATAAATTTGTTACAGTGAATGAGGAAATGGTAATTAAAGTAAAATAACATGATTGTTATAATTACCTCTTTTTTCTGTTCCAAGTCCTGACTTAATTCCTTTAAACTCTCAACGCCCTCTAGGGGATCTTTTCCCAACTTTACAGCTTCTACTAGTAATTTGGTTGCATGTAGAAATCTTTTATGTGTCATATGATTGGCTAGTTGGCTAGGAACGCTATTCATTTTTTCTCTAAAAGGGACAAAAATATACAAACCCAAAAAATTTACATAACAAATAAAACATAAAAGAAATTGGTTTATTATTCTAACTTCTACAAATAATCTGAACACATTTAAAAAATCAAATAAATTGCCTCACATTTCTTCTAATAATTGCAACATGTATTTATATTCCAAACCTTCCATCCATAAAGCTTTCAATTCGTCTCTTTTACATCTAAGCTTCTTTTTGCAATCCTGTAACATTTCTTTCACCCTACGAATTTTGTCTCGGTTTTCAGTTACCGATTGTGATATTGTACTAAAAAGCTGCATTACCTAAAAATATTTAAATATTTTTCCATTTATACCTTTATTTCAATTTTTTAAAGATATAAAATTCAAAAAATGTCCAAATCTAAAAAACTGATAGTCATCAAACAGTATCAAACCCCTTCATAATATAAAGCGAAAGCTGGAGTCAGATGATAGAGCAATGCAAATCTGAACATTTAATAAGCAAGAATGTGTCAAATGTTCCTGCTACAGGGTAAGACGAATGTTCGTCTATACTAAATAACTTAACGGTGCTCTACACTAGTTTAGCAAGAAGTCTCCTGGAGAGCAGTATCTGAGTTTGGTCGCCGTACTTCACTGTCCATGTTCAACGAGTTGAACGTGTCTAGAACAAGTTCTTGAGTATGCTGCCTTTAAGCTAGGAATTTCTGCATATTTTGTTAATTACCATGATCTGCATAGTCACTTGGATTGACTGTCCTGTATCAGTGCAGGATTAATTTTGATAAGGCAACACTTAAAATAATGACCAATGTCACTGATAGTCCGGAGTTGCTTGCCAATTCGGTCTTTATGTCCCCGCTCGCTTTCTAAGGAATACCTATATATTGTATATATACCTTCGTACTCTGTATGGTCCAAAAAAAAACAAATTAATTTTTCTATTAATAAATTTATAGGAGTTTTATAATATTCTTAGAGTAGAATTTGTAAAAAAATATTAATATTTTAAAGAACTAGAGTGAATAATTTTTTTGCTGTGTAGAAAATAACTTTTTCATCTTCCGTTTATATTAGGCCCAGGCCTGTTTTTCATTTGACGTAGATACCCAAGAATTCTTTCAACTGGTCACATCACATGCTATTTTCCCTACTGTTTTTTTATGATTTATTTGTGCCAAGTAATTGAAATATTTATAAATAAAAATATTACAATTCAATATTATCTATATAAAAACTAACTAAAACTAGATAAAAGGGTAGGTTACCTTTTATCTAGATCGATTTTGGTTTTTGATTACTGAATAATCAGTCTTCCAATCCTACCTCTCGATTAATAGTTTTAATATGTTTTTTAAATTATTCATATTTAAAATTATTTACTTCATAAGGAATATTATTATAAATTATAGAACATATATATTTAAAAGATGTCTTATATTTTTCTGTTTGATGAACAGAAATTTTTAAGTTATTTTGATTTGTACTAAATTATGAATATTATTTCTAAATTGAATTTTTTCATATAAATAATTAGGCAATTTGTTTAAAATTATTTTATAAATAAAACAAGATAAGTGTATTTCGCGTCTAAGTTCTAATTTAGATAATTTAAATCTATTAAAAATTGGAGCTATACGATTATAGTTTGTAAGACCAGTTGCATACTTGATACAATAATTATGTAAAATTTGTAATTTATGTTTATCATTAGAGCTAATACTTTTATGTTAAATTGAATCACAATAATCAAGGCCACATAGAATTAAAGAATCAACAAGTTTTAGTTTAATGTTAGTATTTAAAAAAATCTTTAAAACTGTATAAAATTCTTAGTTTAAAATATGCATTTTTAACAATTTTTTTATATGACCAATTAATAACAATTTAGATTTATTTATATTAATTTTTAATCCATGGCTTTTAATGTTTTTACATACATTAAAAAGGTCTTCATTTATTAAATTAACAAAATGTATTATATTTTCAAACCTAATTTTATGATAAATTTGAGTGTCATCTGAAAATGCTAAAAGGTTACCATGTTTAATTGATAAATAAAAATCAAATGTTTAAATAATAAAAAGCAGTGGGCCAAGTACAGCCCCTTGAGGTACTCCTTTATGTATCGATAGCATATTAGAAGTGTCAAATTTGTATTTGTTAGAAATTCTACTAAACTGAGTACAGTTAGAAAGGTAATTAATAAATCAATGACATGTTTTATCACTGAAACCTATGTATTTAAGTTTGGCTAAAAGCATCTCATGATTTAAAGAATCAAAAGCTTTTGCTAAATCAAGTAATATTACATTAGTAGCAAATCCAGTATCCCAATTCTCTAAGCAATCATCTTTTAATTTAGTAAGTAATGTTGTGGTGCTAAAATATACTATAAGTATTAATATAACCTTAATAATTGGATTAAATTTTTTGTTTTGTTAAATGTTATTCTTTCTCTGTTTAAGAGTATGTCCTATTATATTCCTTAAGATTTTCATTTCCGCACTCCTTAATACTGATTTTGTTTTCTTATTACTGAATCTTCTCTCAATTGTATGACCAGGGTTGCAGTTCTATTACAATAAAATTGTAATAGATCTATTACTACTAAAAACAAATGAAGAAATAACAAAGGAATGGCCTATTTTTTAAGTGTCTAACCTTTTATCAGGTATTATCTTGGCCTAAAATAACGTGATGGTCTTTTTTTTAATCAGTAAGTTTCTTTTGCTTCAAAACGTTCACCGTTCAGGTTCTGGCAACACTGATGATGACAAGTCGAACGCACGTTTTATATATTCCTACTTTCCTCTTGGCTTTGTTTCATGCACTTATGATACTAGGTCCTGATTTGTTCCACTCCTAGATAATTAAAGGTCATTACTTGTTCAACGGTTCTGTCATCTACTACAAGTTTGCATTTCACAGCCTCTGTGCCAAACAAGTGTTTTTGTTTTTCCTGTTGATATGGTCATGTTAAATCATAGAAGATTTTAACATTTAAACAACAACCACAAAACATCCCCCTTTAGAAATGTGTTTCAAATAGCTTATAGGTCGGTAATCCTTAACATTGCTTTTATCTCCACCTTTAAAAATTGGAGACTTGAAACTAGTTTTCAGCATGTTGGAAATACCCCTTTAGACAGGGATTCATTAAAGATGATATGAAGAGGCCGTGTGATAATAAAACTGTTTGTTGAAGAAAACTTGGTGGAACCCCATCATGTTCGGGACCCTTTTTCACGTCATGCTTTGTTAATTTGACATAAATATCAGAAATCGATATCTGATATGAATGGATATTTACGTGGTTATACGAAAGATTAGAGTTGATCTAATTATCAGAACCCTATATACTGTAGCAAAGTATTCGGCATATAACTTGACCACATCTACACCTAAAGAACGGTGATGACTATTATAAAATACGGTGTCGGGAAATCCGGTCGACTTGCGGCTTGATTTAACAAAATTCCAAAATTGCTTCAAATTGTGACTTAAGGAATTCTCGCTAAACATTACGTGTTCGATGTAGCATTCTCTGGTAAGTCTTTTACATTGTGCTCTTAAACCAACGAAAAGTTCATAATCAGCGTGAGACAAGGATTCTTTATATTTACAATGGGCCTTTTTCTAGATATTTATTTATTTATTTATTTATTTATTTTATTTAGGACATCATAATTACAATATGTTATCTGCGTCAATAAAACATGTAATAAACAAATTTAATAAAGTTGTTCTTAGTTTAAAGTCTATTATTTGCTAGTTTTAATAAATCTAAGTAGTTAACAATTCAAAACATTAAAAAGACCTATGAGTAAAATATAAATTTGTCACTGTAACACATATGCAACACATTAATATCTAATAAAATGTAACTTTGAAAAATATGACCGCTACAGTATTTGGGTTCAAAATTTAAAAACCAATTTCTTATTTAATATAACTGATTTTAGTTGAGGTCGAAACCATCTGGGATGCTTAAGAGATGAGAACTTTTTTAAAGGTACAAACTGCTCAGTCGATAAATACAGAATTGAAAATGAAATGAGTTTATTAAATAGGATAGAATACCTACTAATACAAAATATAAAAATTTTACAAAAACACAAGTCATAATATAAAAAGTTTTATGTCTGAATAGACATAAAACTTACAAAATATATTGCCTTAAGCGACGTTTAAAACTGTTTACTGTGTCAGCCTGTTTAACATTTACTGGCAATTGATTGAATTCATTGAGTCCCTTATAAAACAAGGAGCTCATTGCCACCCTGGTATTTACACTAACTATATGAAAATCTTCAGTTCTAGTAAAATGATCATGAATTCCATTTATTAGTAAAACAAATTCATTTAGATATGGTGGAAGCAAGCCTTTACTTAGTTTAAAAATAAATACCATAGCAAAATAATACAACCTCCGCCTAACAGAAACACATTTCGTAAAGTATACTTCAAATTCAAATTTAAACACCCCCAACCAAAAATAAATAACACAGTAAGAGTAAATATTATGGCACTAAAACAAACCAAAATTAAAATTAAATTTGAGGGTGCTATGCAGAATCTCAAGCTTCAGATTTCTCTTTAATGATTCATTAGATGTCCCTTTTAGGAACAAGCTCGAGATCTGATTGAAAACGTAGGGAGCTAAGTATGAGAAGCTTGAGCGGAATGTCAAGATTAAGGTGTATTTGCCAGAGCTGTCTGATGTGTACATCACTTCTTCTCACCAGCTTATCAGCCAGGTATTTAGGGGTCCTAGTATTAACGACAGTAACCACAAAGCAGGCAAAGTGGATAAATCTCATTTCATTCAGTTTTAGCAGATTGAGTTACCTATAAAAAGAGGTGATGTGATGGAAACGTGGAACCTTAGTGATGAAACAAATGCAGTGGTTCTGCATTCTCTGTAGCCTCTTGCAGCTCTTACCCGTCATACAAAGCCCATAGACTACATCAGCATAGTGAAAATGGGAGAACACCAAGGAGTTTATAAGCATTTTTTAAGTGGTTTCGTTCACGAAGTTTTTTTGACTGAGATAAGCATCAATGATTAGACTCAAGTTTTTATACTCTCACAGCACTGCTGTCCATCAATTCTTAGACCCAGGCCATAACAATCTTTCAAGAAACAAGGTGAGCCAATTAATAACTGTTGACACTTTACAGGATTTAGTGTCAAACCATTGTTTTTTAGTCCATAATGCTATGACATCCAAGCTTCTATTAATCAGCTCTTCAGCTGCAGCCATTGAAGAAGGTGAGAAACTAAGGAGTTGAACGACATCAGCATAAAAGTGGATACCGCAGGTCTTAGGAGAATGCTGTAAATCAACAATTGCAATGAAGAACAAGAGAGGACCCAACACTGATCCTTGAGGGACCTTAGAGGTTATCAGTTCGAAGTCAGACTCCAAAGCCTCTCCAGAGGAGCTAACGACAATCCTCTGTTTGCGCCCCACAAGATAACTCCTGAGCCAATCGAAAATATAGTCATCAATACCGTAGTACCTGATTTTAGCCATAAGACACTCAAAGCTAACAGAGTCAAAAGCCGTTGACAAATCCAAGCATTTAAGTGAAACAATCTTTTTATTCCCCATTGCTGTAAAGCACTCGTCAACGATGTGGATCAAGGCCGTTGCCGTCCCAAAACCCTTACCAAAGCCTGACTGGGTTTCCTGCAGTATTTCATTATCATTTAAAAATAGTTCATATAAAACTAGAGGATAATATCAGTTGTTCAAGAGGCAAACACCGGTCAGCAGGGATACATTTATGATATGAGTTAAAGGGGGTGCGATGACTTCAAGAGACACAATAAAGTTAGAGTTGACCTAATTACTACTAAATAGATCAATAGGAAAAGAAAATGCTTTATCGTCAGGTTTGGAAAATCCCCACTTGTGCAGATGTGACCAAAGTGTTTTGAGGTTTTTTCTGCAATCTTTGAGAGTATTTAAATAATAGGTGCGCTTCTCCACCATTAACGCGCGATTATAAAAATTTCTTAGTTGGCAACGATGGCCAGAATTTCGTGACTTTTTATAATGTAACCAAGCTCGTTCCTTTTTTGTTTTTAAAGTGATTAGAGTACCGGTAAACCAAGGGATCCTACGCTTTCTTGGATTGTACTAATCTCAATAGGTGGTGCAGGTCTATTAAAGATCTGCAAAACACTATCTAACAGGTGATTTTAATTTAAACTTATTGGAATCCCAATCATTTTTTATCACTACAGCATCTTTTAAAATCCTTGGACCTGGAGATGAGTATTGGTATTCGAATATCGGCCTACTCTGTTTCTCTTATAGAATACATATGTTTTAATATTGATAAGAACAAGATACAGTGCTCAACTGTGAGTGCAGGATTAGATGAAGCTGTTAGATTTTGTTATTCACTTGAAAATAAATGTAAAAAATGAATGTTAAGCTTAGCAGAATGTACACGAAAAAAAGTTTTAGCAAGTTTGTTCAACTCTGTAATCGGGCTAACTGGAGGACTCTTTTAGATACTGAGGACCCTCTGCATAGTTATCATTCTCTACTCCTGGATTTGTTTAACAGGTCTGTTCCTCTTATTAATATAAAACATAAAAAAAGACGTACCTTTAGTATGTTTAACTATATCAAGAAAAAATATGAGTTCCCTACATTATATTAGAAAATATTTTTATGACAATCACTACTTTATAAAATATTTCAACAGCTACCGGAAAATTTATCGCAACACCATTAAACTTTCTAAAAAGATTTATTTCCAAACCAGAATTAGCCGCTCTAATAATAAATCTAAAGAAGCATAGAATATTGTCAATGATATGAGGGGAAAAGACAATTCTATGCCTGTACCAAGTGCTTTGAGTGCGGAGGTCCTAAATGGATATTTCTGCGGTGTCGCTGAAAAACTAAAACCAATAAATTCAACTGAGAACCCCTTCAGGCAGTATTTGGATCATATTTCAGTATCTGACACATTCTTTTTTACTCCCGTTTCTGTGGAGGATATTGAAAGCTTTTTTGTTTAAATGAATTTTATTCTGAGAATTTAATGTAGCTCTTTTTTTCTTTATTTGTAATAGTGTAATTACTTTGACATTTGTTGTGTCTGTTTTTGTATGTGTTACGTTTTTTACAAGCAATTTAGTGTTATACCTATAGAAATTGTTTTATTTAAAATTAAAAATGACTCTATTTTAATGACATAATTATTAATGTAGTCATAGTTTAGTTAATTTTAATTATAGTACTCACAAGGCTTTCCCAACAATTACAAAATTTATGACAATAAAGCTACCATTACTTTGACTTTGTAAAAAAAGTTAGCTTATCATCAGCACTGTTCATTTTAAACATTATATTCCAGTCAATTTTTGAAAGATCAATTCTTAAACCGGACATATTTAAATTTTTAAAATCTCGAATAGTTTTATAGCAAGATCACTGTTTTTGATATTGTAAGTTCACTGTACATGAAATTAAATTATGGTCTGAAACACTGAAGCGTGAGACATCCGCATTCGAAACTTTAAGATCAAAATTAGTAATTATTATGTCAATGAGTGATTCACTAGACCAAGAAACTCTGGTTGGCGACGAGATACATGCTTACAGGAGCGAGACTCTAAGAGATTGTGAAAGTAACATGACATATGAGCATCAGCTAACAAATTTACGGTTACCCAAAAGAACAAAGTTATGAATATTGACACTCATCAGATACATTATTAAGTCAAATAAGTAAGAGATATTTAGGAAACTTTTATCAGGTCATCTATAAAAAACTCCTATAGCACAAAACGCACCACTAAGTTTTATCTTAATAATAACAGACTCAATTTCACAATTACTTAAAAAAGGTTCGTTAATAATATTGAACTTCTTGACAGTCTTCAAACCCTTTCCCAATAACATGGCATCCCAGTCAAATGCAGTCAGAAAGTCACTAATCTGACTCCAATTGGCATTCTTGAAGTCAAGTAAAAATCATCACAAACCAGCCTGTCTTCGTTATTGGTATGACCATCAAAAACTAATTCCATACCCAGTGGAGAGTATTAAACATATAAGGAAAGTTAGGCATCGTTTGGTGCTTGTAGTACTGTGGTTTGTTCATGAAAGATACAAGATCGAGCACAGAACCTGCTTGATTTGGGATTTCATTGATTTGGTATATGTTTTACAGAGAACACATATCGCTCACAATTTCCAATGATTCGGCTTCCACAGCTAAGGAACCGGTCAACACACAGACCCCCATATGACTTCTCTCCCAGTTAGCATAGGGCAGGTTAAAGTCTCCCAGTAAACACGCATTTGCATCAGGGCATATATTACTGATTAGTTGAAGGTTATCACTGAAGGATTGACAGATCCGGACCGATGAACGAGAAGGTATGTGTGCAGCTGCCAAAATCATCTTGTCTTCACCAGAGCCAACAAGAATAAATCTTAAAAGTCCGACAGCATTAATGTTGCTACCAAAACACCGCCACCACGAGAAATAGTACTAGTGTGAGGGGAACAGTCTTTTCTAAAAATGTTGTGGTTATGTAAGTGAAGTTCAGCATCTGACAACCATGTTTCGGTAAAAACCAATATATTATATTCAGTTGTCGAAACTTTTTCCAACATTTCATTGAGTTTGGTACGAAGACCTCTTTCATTTTGGTAATACAATGTGAGTTTGGAATCGCAGTTATAAATATTCCAAATGTTGGAAAATCGGGTGACTTTGGGTATACTGGAACATAAAGGAGGTTTACTGCCCTGGGAATTCTTAGCTTCGATTCGCCAAATATGTATTACATAACGAGATCCTCGCCAGTAGATCTCCTTTGTTTTAGTTCATCCCTATATTTTATTATGGTATCACGTTGATGAGTTATACCAGTTTCAATAAAGATCTTCCTGGATTTGTCTAGTTTTGCTCTATTTCTGACTAAGTGCATAACCTCTTCAATTCCGCCATGTAACCTTTAGAGAACAGGCACCATTCTGGTTCTTTTTACCTATTCACTCTACCTCAACAACATCAACTGGTTCAACAGCGATGTCTTCAACTATAGAACTTATATTTTTGAATCTGCTTCAATTTCTGGTAAGTCGAAAACCATTAAGGCATTGGATTGCTTTTGCCTTTCATATATGTGTTCCTGAAGGTCAACTGATGACGGAGGAGGCTAGGAAAAGAGGGGTGGTTGATCAAGGACTGCTGTTGACAAGACTGGATGTTTTTATTTGCTCTAGAAATGTTTGCCTCAGTTCAGAAATTTCTTTCCTGAGTTTGGGTACCTCCTTATAACCATCACCGCATTCTGGGTAAAAAAACTTCATAACCGTACCATCCTTCAAGTCAATGACCTTTAATTTAGATGCTGGTAATTTGGAGCAAAGTCTGTGTATGCTACCATTACAGCTATCGCAGCATCAAAAGGGATTGATGCTAAAGCTGGATAGTTGACTTAGTTTTGGAGGTAAGGCCAAAAACAAAGAAAAGAAGATTTGCTAAATAGACCTGGTAGCTGGAGCCGATAATTTTAAAAGAAGACTGACTTTACAGATGAGGTATTTCGAAACTAACCTCAGTGAATTCAACAGGTGATTTTGAGTTGAGGTTAATTTTAATGGCAGGTACCTGTTTTTAGCCAGACTTTTTTTAGACAAAATTTTGATTTTGCTGATGGAATGAAATACCCACAATTCACAAACGAAAATCGATCTACTGGAGCTCAAGACAAGAAAAGTTCAAACACTGATTCATTCGGAAAACAGTATCAAAAAGAGAGTAACCACTGAGGAAATGTTTTCCAACCGACCGACGCGCAAAATATATATATATATATATATATATATATATATATATATATATATATATATATATATATATATATATATATATATATATATATATATATATATATATATATATATATATATATATATATATATATATATATATATATATATATATATATATATATATATATATATATATATATATATATATATATAAATATATATATATATATATATATATATATATATATATATATATATATATATATATATATATATATATATATATATATATATATATATATATATATATATATATAGATTTCCATTTTTTCGAGGTTGTAAATTCTACATAAAATATATTTAATATTTGACTGACTTATTTTTCTTAAATGTCGGCCATTTCAGCGATACAAGTTAATATATAAAACATTTGAAGCTAAATTGTCATTGCAGTTTTTTGAAGCTTCATATGTAGTCGCAACTAATTCTAATTTCTAGTCTTAAAAATATATCGCAGGAGCTGTAAAACGCGTCGACTTTTCAACGTCTTGATTAGATATGTCTTAGAATTTAAATTTATTTCGATATCCTCTTAAATATTCTTTAACAGAACATTATCTGTTTATTTTTTTACCATATTTGTATTCAAATTTCCCGCCAAACCAAACCAAAAGATGACAATGTTATTTCATCGAGTTTGTAACACCCTGTATGTATCCACGCATAGATTTCAGTTTTTTAGAAGTTCTACATTTTATATAAAAAAACTTGATACTTATATCAAATCTATCGATAGAGTTCAGAACAAATTTTTAAAGTGTGCTGCTTTTAATTGTGGGCTTCTAGAGACAGACAATATTTATCCCTTTATGGAACAGAGTATTAATTTGATATCGTTGCAGAGGAGGAGAACACTTATTAATATCACCTTTCTTTATAAGGTTGTGGCTGGTGTGATTGATTGCCCAGAGCTAGGGTATCTGAAAGATGAGGTCGGAGTTTTGAGACTTTCTATGTTCCGTTCCATCATACAAATGATCATTGTGATACGATAGATTTGTTCATAAACAGATCGATCAATGCCTTTAAAAAGCGTGCTAGACAGGTGATAGTTTAGTTACTCTTTCTGATTTTAATATTTTATTATAAAATACAAATAGCCATCATTTTAATCTGTGATTGTTTTTGTATCAATATGATATGTGTTTGATTTAGAGATCTGAATTGTTATTACAATGTTTATTTAATAGACTTTATAAGTTAATGTTTAGGCAACATATCGAAAAAAAATGTAACGTAATTACATAGATAAATAAATAAATAAACTTTAATATTTTGTTAACTTATTTTACTTAAGTGAAGGCCATAACCATTTTTAAAATATTAGACCTTAGAAATTGGTAAAAAATAATAGAATACATTACACTCATGTGTAATTTTTATAGCTTTTCGGTTTTACTATTTGTCTTATCATTAAAATATATCATATGTCAAAATCTTCATGATGTATATTTTTTACACTTTTCTGTATGTTAAAAAATGAAGGGCGAAAACGCACGTCGAAATATGATATTATTTTCTTGTAAAGTAGTTTATGTTAACTTGCATAAAAACATGAAAATGTCAGTTGTTTAAAAGAAGCTTTTTATATTGTTCTTTTTCTAAACAGAAGTTTAGGCTCACTATTAAATACCATTTTAATGCAACCTATTCTTCTGAACCTACAGGTTGCTTAATTTATAAAAATATATTAATCATCAGATATTGCATGAGTAATTCGAAATATGATAGACAAGGAAATTAAATAACAAAAAGCAAAACATCAATATAAATCCTTACACAGACAAATAATTTAAAATAAAGCAACATTTTAAATTAATTAGCAAGTTCCAAAATCTGAAAAATTATTCCAGTCCAATCAAAATTTCAAACACACATTTTAATACTCGCAATAATAATGGTTCTTATAAAACGTTTAGAATGTTGTCCTGAGGAACACCCTATATATAAGTAAATGGAGATACAAAAATAAACACCTGCTTATTTTTGTCTCTAGTTTATTCTTGTTTCTAGAAAAAATCGTTCGAGAGACTTAAAAGTCACCTAAAATATTCTAGATGACTTTAAAATTTACTCAAAGTCCACGAAAAGACTTCAAAGTCGCTCTAAGTCATTTTGGAGACTTCAAAATCACCTAAAATACTATTAAAGACTCTAATCTACTAAAAGACTTATAAGTCACTTAAAAGACATATAATTCATTCAGAAGTCACTTACAATTTACAAACACTTGTAAGTCCTTGTACAAATCACCTACTTACCTCAGTCAGATCGTTTTCATGTTTTGATACCAACCGATCCAATTTCTGATCGCAAATTTTATAGTCAGCTTCTAATTTTGCTTTCTCTCTGTCTCTCTGTTCATTTGTCTCACTAGCAGACAAAGTACGAATTACAGACATTAGAAGGCCACTCTAAAAAATTAAAGATTATATATACATATTATTACCAGAGCTGTATTAAGTACTCAGCAAAAGTACTTAAAGTAACCAGTATTAAGTACTTCATTTTAAAAATCTACTTGAAATATTACATACCAGTATTTTGCAAAATATTTAAAATATTCAGCATTTTACTTATAAGTATAAGTAGTAAGTAAATGCTTTTATTTAGTTTTAAGTAAAACTAACTAAAATCAATAAAAAAATCTAAAAAGTGTAAATTAAAAAGACAAACTGCGTGAAACAGCGAAAACGTAAACGAAACGGGATACAATAATAAGAAATATATAGAGAATACAAATTTAACACACAACTAAAAATAAAAATTAAAAGATTAAAAGAGAACAGAGGATAAACTGTGTCTTTTTTTTTCAAATAATGTAATATATTGCTGAAAAGAGACAAATTTGTAACAAAACAAGTAAATTTTGAGAGCTTTTAAAAAAATGAAAAATAGACAAAAAAGAAAACATTAAGGACATAAAAAAGAACTGTTAAATGAAACAGCATAAAGAAACTATACTAAATTATTGCGATAAAAGGTAAAGCAAATAAAAGCTTAACAAAAAAAACGCATAAATGTAGAAGTCAAGCATAAAGGAAATTACATAAAATGGAAACAAAACAAAATCAGAAATGCCAATATAAAGATGAAAAATAGTCTACTTTAATCCAGAGATGTAGTAATCTGGAGAACTTTCACTACTCATAGTCCAAACGCACCTCTTTAATCCGGAGGGGGAGAAAGGACACGCCGAATAACAATTTCAGATACCGCATACTTTTATTAAAATCGTAAGTTTACTTATTTTGAAACATTAAAAAGAGCCTTTTAAATAACTTACATTAGATGGATATTTATTTTAACCTGAAGTCACCAATTTTTTAAAATATTTTACCGAATGTTCTCCATTACTGTATTATTATATTTTTAAATATCTCGCCTACCTTTTTTTTATTAAAGGATCAACTTTTGTATTGAAATAGAATTTTTTATTCCAAGACCTGATTCCCAAATGATCATTTTTAAGATTATTTTGCAGTTATATTAATTTTAAATATTACAAATTGACTATAATATACCCTGCGTGTCTAAAGTTAGAACACCCCCTCAGCTTGAATCGTATGGTATATTTTTACAAACATTTCAAGACTTTAGTAAAACAACATAAACCAAAATTTAAGCAAGAAATTACAAATGAAAATGTCAACAGCTAGGCGCCATTTTGAAAAAGAAAATTACATAAAAAATAGGGTCGTGTCACCTGTATTTTATCCCCAAAGTTTGAAATTGCTGTCATTTTCCCAAACAAAATTATAAACGATATTCACCTTGTATCAAGGAAACAAAGGGTTTTTGAAACCTATGTTTGGAGATGAAATACCTTTTAAATAAGGTATTACGCGACCCCTCTTTTTTATTTTTTCTTTCTAACCTGTCACTTCGACATTTTTATCTGTCATTTCTTGCATACATTTTGGTTTATGTTGCCTTACTAAAGTCCTCAAATTTTTATGGAAATAGACCAAACAATTCAAAAGTTAAGGGGGGTCCTGACTTTAGACACGCACAGTATAATAATCACTATTTACTTAAGAATGCATTCGAAAATAATATATGAATTAAAAATTTATTTTAAAAAGTTCCCTTGCGGTTTACTTCAAATTTTGTTAATATTTTTCATCGATATGGAATAATAATACACATGGTGTCCCATTAAAAATAAAGAGAGGTTATGTATTTTCAATTTTCTAATGACTTTTAATAATTTTTTATACTCTTTAAATGTAACCAATGAAAATCCTAGTTTTGGATAAAAAGTTTTAAGTACAAAATTTGTTAATGAAAAATTTGTATGACCATACAACTTATGAGTTTTATTATTTTTGAGAAAACGCACATAAACTTTTTGTTTGCTATTAAATTTTTAGTAAAGACAGATTAAGAACAATTGATACCATTTTTTATTAGCCTGTAACTCGAAATCGCTAATCCGACAAACTCCTTGAATTTAGCTGTTCGAATTAAAGAGGCTGTACTGTACAGGGTGCCGCTTTTGTGAATACAAAATAGAAAGAAATCGATCAAAAAGTGATGGGTTGCTAAACAGTGTCCTGCTTTTTTTTAACTGCTTTCAAGTTCGTAGCAAATAATAACTGCTACAAGCTTTAAAAAGAGCTGCTATTTTCTTAGCAGCTAAAAATTTGACTTTGATACTTTGACAACTGTCGTCGCGTCGCCAGAAACACCCGAAACAGATTTTGAATACAAACTGTTTCCCGCAAACCGATTAACCTCCGGTTGCACAAAACTTAATTTCTGTTTAGAATATTTAACCAAACTTTCAGATTTGACAAGCTGCTTAGAGAAATCTAGGAACTCGCTGTCAAATTTGACATTCTGTTAAACATTCTAAACTTTAATTGAGCTTTCTGCAACTGGCCGTAAGGCTATTATCTTAATTTGTTTTTGATATACAAGGCCATTTACAGACTTTATAATTTTTGAATGCCCTCTGTATCTCGGTTAATAATCAAGATAGAAAAAAAAAAACTTAATAAACTTAAGTTAATACATTTTATAGATTTTAACTTAATTTCGGAGAATTGACACAAAGTTAGGTTTGCTAAATGAGACTCCCATATATTTTTCAACATTTTGATTAGAAATTAATTTACTTTTTCATCAATTCCACCCCCTTTTTTTTCCAGACAGAACAAATTAAATTTTTCAATTTTAGCTATTAATATTCAGTCATTGAGAAATAAAACTGACGAACTGTTGTTGTTTTTAGAAGACCAAAAAAATCCAAATGTCGTATTAGTCACTGAACACTGGCTAAAACCCCTTGTGTACCTAGCTGATTATGTTACCTTATCTTCTTACTACACTCTTACAATCATACCTATGTAATGGAAGGCAGTTTGTCGAGATTGACGGTTTTCGGTCTGAGTCATTTATACCGACATCTGGTGTTGCGCAGGGTTCTAACCTTGGACCGCTCCTGTTTAATATATTCGTGGAGGATCTGATTCCAGTGTTAAATTGCTCCAAACTCACCAATGCCGATGATCTAAAAATCTTTCATCGCATTGACACTTTCAATGATTGCCTTCTACTGCAGTCAAATATTGATATAGTTAGTGATTGGTGTTCATCTAATCGGCTCAGCCTAAATGTTGCCAAATGTCACGTCGTGTCCTACCATAGAATCAAGTCACCACTTATCTTCAATTACTCTATAAACGACAATATTCTGTCCAGATCCACAACCGTGAGAGACCTCGGAATCGTATTTGATGATAGACTCACATTTGTTCCTCACATTGAACAGATGGTATCTAGTGCTTCCAGAATGTTGGCGTTTGTTATCAGGACTTGTAAGCATTTTAACAGTTCACTGGCTCTTAGGCTGGTCTATTACTCTCTCATCAGATCCAAGTTGGACTACGGTTCCATCATGTGGGATCCTATATATAATTGCCATAAAATTTCCGTCGAGGCCGTTCAGAGGAGATTCTTTAAATACCTTATGTTCAAGGAAGACGGTGCCTACCCTGATAGAGGGTTCGATCACGGCTTGTTGTCCAGATTTGGGGAGTTGCCATTGGAGCTCCGCCGAGACATTCAGTCGGTGACATTCTTATATCGTCTACTTAATGGGAACATTGACTGCCCTTTTCTGTTGGGAGAACTTCCCTTTCATGTACCGCGATTGGCTGCCAGATGTCAACCTATGTTTGCTCTCGACCTGGCACATTCCAACATTCTCTACCAAAGCCCCGTTCACATTATGTGTAGCAACTTTAATCCTATATCTGAATCCTGCGATATCCATTCAGATAATCTGCCCAATATCATTCAGCATTTGCTCTTGGCTTCTGGCTTTCCCCCCAAATTTTCCCTATGTCTCCTTGTCTGGCTGTTGGTTTTGGTTACCGGATTGAGTGCCTGCATTGTTGTCTTGTTTTGTTTTAATTCATTTTATTTTGTTTTTGATTTGAGTTTTATATTCATATTCATTTTTACTTAGTTTAAGTTCATAATTTTTTTATTTGTTTATATATTTTCTCTTTTTTTGATATTTTTATTTTTATTTGTTATATATTATATAATTTATTTCTTATTACATTATACAGTTTCCTGTAATTGGGCTTTGGCCTATTGGAAATAATAATAATCCTTTATTTAGCACTTGGCTAATATACAAAAGAACAATAATAATAACTGTCAATAAAAAAAAATGGTCACAATGTAAAAAAAACATATCTTGGAATATCAACACATGACAGTATATAAAAAAAACAACAATACAGTCACATGTGCACTTAATAAAAACTAAAGAAGTCAATACGCATATAAATTCACAATACATATAAATTTAAAAAACAGGAATACAGCAATTTTAACATAAATAAAAATTTAAAAAGTTATGAGGTCAGTACATTAAAATTCCAAACACAGATAAAAAGAAACAACAATTTTAACATACATTTTCATTATTAATCTAAAACATTATACTTTATACAATTAATTACCTTAAGTAGTCCTTTAAATGTTTTTTAAACAAATTTAGGCTATCCAATTTTTTTATTTTTTCGGGAAGAGCATTAAAAGAAAGAAAGAACTTATTTATTTATTTATTTACTGCAAATCAGAGTCAGTCCACGGAGGTACAATGATACTACTGAGTGAGTGTTTTCTAAATTACAACAGTTTTATAAATGTTTGAAAAAGTCTTAGATTTGTCTATTGTATTTTCAGAGTTTTAGTGTGTATATTTTGTGTGCCTATCGTTCTCTTTTGATAGATATAAATACTTTTTTGTTTAAATTGGATGCGGTTTCATCTCAATTGCCGGATTCATCAAACATTATTTTGGGTGGGGATTTTAATATTAACTTTGAAGATAAAGAGTCCATGACACTTTGAGGTTATGTAATATCTTAGCATCTCACAATCTGACTATGCATATGGAAAGTCCTACCCGTTTTTCACAGTTTTCTTCATCAGTTATTGATTACATGTGCTCAAACTTTGATACTAGTTCTTTCGTATACTCAGTGATCAATGCTGGTCTGTAAGATCATAAAGCTATTGTTGCCTCAGTCCCCTTAAAAACTAATAAGTGTTGTGGTCCTAAATTTAAGTATGGCATGTTATTTAGCAGCAATAATTTTAATCGCTTCCGACGAATGTGTGAAAATGTTTGTTGGGATAGCATATTTGATACATCCCATTATCTAGATTCCTTTCACATGAAATCATCCCATGTATTTGAAAGTTCATTTCCCAAACAAAAAATTTAAGATAAGAATAAGAAGCCTTGGGTTACTAAAGGACTCAAGGTCTCTGCTGCAAATATGCGCTCACTGCATGTAATAAGAAAACATACTATAATGAACGTTTTCATGAATATTTTATTAAATATAGGTCACTGTACCGTAAACTTATCAGAATTGCCAAAGACTTATACTACACTGAACGTCTTGAAAGATCTGACAACAAACAGAGGGAAAGCTGGTCAATTGTGAGCAATATACATGGAAAGTTAAATAAAAGTTCTCATTGCGGTTGTCCGCAGTTGTCTGCTGATGAGATAAACAACTATTACTGCTCTGTTGCGGGAAGCCTCACGGAGATTCTGCTTCCTACCGAGGATCCCTTAACAAAATTAAATTTGAACGAGGTAAAAAATTAATTTTTTTTTCCACTGATTTGGTAGAACTTAAGAAGACATTAAAGGAAATCAAAAATAAAAATGCTACAGGTGCAGACGGATTATCTGCCAAGTTATTCCTAAATCTTCCTGAAGCAGCACTAAATGTATTAGTTTTCGAACTTCGTAGCGAATTTCCTCCTTGTCTGAAAACAGCTCCCTCTATTCAAGGAAGGTGACGCTAAAGGCCGTCGAATTACCGACCCATATCCCTACTTTCGACACTCTCTAAAATAATCGAAAAATTAGTTAAAAAACGTATGATCTCATTTTTTAAAAGTAATAATATACTGAATCCAAATCAATTTGGATTACAGTGTAATAAAATTACTAATGATGCTATGTTTGCATTGTTGGAGGAAGAAATATCAACGACGGGGAGGTTGCAGCTGCAGTGTTTTGTGACTTATCGAAAGCTTTTGATTGCATGAGTCATGATATACTGCTCTGTAAGCTTCAATGCTATGGTTTTAGGGGTTGTGCTCTGGATTGGCTCGAATCATACTTGAAGAGAAGGAGTCAAAGAGTATTTATGGGTGCCACATCTTTGAAGAGTCGTATAAATGAATGGGGTGTGCCACAGGGTTCAGTACTTGGACCAGTACTATTTCTTCTATACCTAAATGTTTTGTCAACTATCGATATTAAACGTAAATTTACATTATTTGCCGACGATACCACCATATTGTGGCACTCCAGATATGTTGATGCATTGGCTAATATTATTGACTCAGATTTAATAAAGATAAAAAATGGTTTGATTCGAATCTACTGTTATTGAATCTTAGTAAAACTAATGTAATTGGTTTTAAATGTGATGTGGATGGTTTGGTTATTGGTGATTCCCCACTGGAAAAATCTTCTAACACAAAGTTTCTTGGTCTTGTAATAGATAACAGACAACGTTTTATCGTGCAGTTAAGTAAAAAATTAGCTTCTAGTTGTTATGCAGTTAAGGTTATTGTAAATGAACTTGGAACTAACATAGGGAAAACAATCTATCATGCCCTCATAGAATCTCACTTAAGATATGGCATTGTGTTTTGGGGTGTGTCTAATCTGAACCTGTTAAATCTTATATTTGTCTTACAAAAGTGAGCGATAAGATACCTTTGTAAAGCTAAACCTAGAGATTCTTGCAGACCATTATTTGTACAAAAAAAAATTCTAACTGTTTATACCGTTTGTCTAATTTTTAAATATCGTCATAAGTTTGCGGTTACCAACTACCAATATCACACTCGCCAGTGACATAACTTGCCACTTCTAATTCCATCAAGCACTCTTACAAAAAATTCAGTTATTTATGATGGCCTAAAGATTTTTAATCACTTACCAGTAAGTTTAAAAGGTCTCCAATCCCCAATAATATTTTAAAAAATGTAAAAAAACTAGTAACAGAACAAGCTTATTATAGTCTTGACATATACTTTTCCGGCTCATTTTGACATGCATTAATCCTTATTTGTTTGTACTGACTTTTCTAAGGAGAAGGGAAATGATCTGTTTTTATTGTATATGTATATGTGTGTTTGTATATATGTATATGTATGTGTGTATATGTATACATGTATTTATGTGTGTATGTATGTGTATTTGTATATATATTTCTTTATTGTTAGTGCATCTCAGATATGTTTTTTTTTGTTTGTTGTTATAGCGTTACATTAACTGTCTTCATTTATTTAGTAATCGTGTTTTTCATCCATATTTATATAAAACAGGTTATTATTATTTTGTATCATTAGGTTAATTTAAAGCTTTGTCAATAGGAATTTTATTTGTTCTTGTGATAATAAAGCAGACTTTGACTTTGACTAATATTCAGTTTTTCCTAACACTAATTTTTTATAAAAAATGTATTATAAAAAGAAAATCCATTATTTATTAATGTATTAAAATTTATTAAATAAACAAAGAATTAGTCTAAAATAAAATAATTTTTTTTCCTAAAAATTAATAAAATCACCATCTAAAATGCAAATCCAAATAATACTTTTTTATAATAATTAATTGTCAAGTACCCAATAGAAAAATGTCTTAAAGTTCAGTTTGTTTAAATGACATTAGTGAAAAACAAAATTTTGACTATAAATTTTTTCTAAATTCCGCTTGAACATTTACTCAAATGAATAATCGGTTGATGTTGTTAGGAATATCTCGTCGAATACAAATTGGAAGCAGGGATACAATCCTTTCATCCAGAAACGCTGCCAGAAATTACTCTTGGGTGGGCGGGGGGCACCAGAATTATATTAAATTTTAATACATTATGCATCTCAAACATTACTAAAACTCGATTTTTTTGTAAGTGAGTTTAGGATGTAACAGTGCCATCGCACTCTTTTAATTATCAAATCCCGATGTTTTTTAAAATAATTCAAAGTAATACTCATTTATCCTGACATAGCAAAATTTTATTATTCCCTAATGCCTTTATGTAAATGTCATTTAAAAAAATACATTTTCAGATATTTTTCCACCAACTTTGATATATAATTATGTGTTTTTAGGAAGAATATTTTATTTTATTAAAGATCATTTATTTGTCTATTTAACAAATAATAATACATTCATACATAAGCAAATTATATTTTATGTTACTTTTCTTATAACAAATTATTATATTAGTAAAATACTGAATATTAACTTCATTTTTGAAAAAAAAAGTCTGTGGTATTTGAAAAGGTAAATTAGTTTCTTATCAAAATGTTCATAAATATACAGCTTTCCATTAAAAAAAATTCAACCACTATGAGTCAAATTACCGAAATAAAATTATAAAAAATAAATAAAAAGTTGTTACGCCACTGGAGTCCATGTAGGTATCTATAAAATTTAGAAATATGCAGTTTTTTCTATCTTAAGTATTAACCAAGAGACCGAGGTGATTCAATTATTACAATTTGACCGGAAAAGTTTCCAATTTTACTGGTAAATTAATAGGTAGTAAAATAATTAGCATCTAAAATAAAAAAATTAAAAAAAAATTTATTTCGCCCATAATTTGAATTATATTGGGTAACAGTTTTTTGTTATATTATGTTTTAAACATTTAAAAATTCCGTCTTTTTGTTCCAACGAAACCAATTTGTATTAAGCATTTATCAGTTTAACCACATTCCTATATCATACCTGACTTTTGTGCAAAATTTGCTATAGATCTGAAAAATGGTTCCTTAATACTGATTTTTTTTATTTTCTTCCATTATATTAGATTTTTACCAGATATATTACATTTACATCTGCGTTTAACCTATGATTTTGAAGCAAAATTTAATGTCAATTGGGTATATAGTTTCTAAGATTGAAGACTTGTGATAAAAATGCTTTAAATAATATCTGAAAAGAAATATAAAAAAAGTTGAAATTAGATTTAAAATTCACCGTCAATAAGCAAAAATCTAAAAATAGTCAAAATAATAATTAATTCTCAGGAACAGGTTATCCCGAAATTAACTAATACAAAAAGGTCGAATTGATAACCTCCTTTTTTGAAGTTGGTTAAAAATAATTTAAAATATATTTATGTATAGATGTGAGATTTTTTGATGACAATGTTTTTTAAAGGAAGAAAGATATTAATTTTGTTTTGAGGCTTCTCTATTAAGTCCTAACAGTGGAACCTGTGGTGGAAGATAGATCAAAACACAAGAGCTATAACCACACTACACCACAACTTACTACGTTCTGGACGCGCATTTCGCTAATCAAATTAGCATCATCAGCAGATGATATAAACTAAACTAACTTATTATAGGTAAATGCGGTCAGTGTCGTTGTCCAGTAAACAATAGAAGGGGCTATTGAGAATTGGCCCTCTGTCTTTATTTATATTCTCTAGATTATTGAACGCATTTGAGAGTATAGAAATAGTTAAATGTAGTAAGAAAGCACTACATAAAGACAGAGGGCCTATTCCTTATAGCCCCCTCCATTGTTTACTGGAAAACGGCACCGGCGCAACCAGGTTAAACCAAGTGTAACCTATAAATAGTCTCAGTTAGATAAGTTAGTTTAGTTTATATCATCTGCTGATGATGTAGTAAGCTGTGGTGTAGTGTGGTTATAGCTCGTGTGTTTTGAACTTCTCGATTAAATCAAACAATTTGATCTCGAAAATAAGCAGATTTCTCCACTCCTACTTCATTACAAAACAAATCCTTCTCTAAATATTCATTTATAATAGTAGTGATGATTTCAATATTTTTAAAACTAAACATCATTGATTCCCTGTTTTAATCAAACACCACTGTTTAATTATTTTTCACTTTTTCCCATTCCCATTTATCAACAATTTTAAAACACTTTTTATTTCACCCTTAGCAGAGGACTGAGAAAAAAATTACTTCCACTTATCGTTATCAGATACCTCCAACTATTTTAAACAAAAAAAAATCTGGCAAAATTACGATTTAAAGGATCATTTAATTGGACTATTTGGACATCCTTAATAAAATAAATAAACTAATATTATATAAAAAGTTTCATCTACGCACATTTATAGAAAGTCAGCAATAACCTTTATCAAAAATTAAAATGATTGGTATAATAGAACTTCATGTCACTAAAAACCCCGAAAACCATATGAAATATGATATTTTTATAATACACAACTTTTTTCCCTAGGATCCTCCCTTTCCCACTATACACTTCACTCATTGACACCAAAAATGTTTAGTGGGAAGAATAAAGATCTTTGATATTTTCAACATTCATTAATTAATATATAATAACCAAAAGCCTTAGGAGAAATTGCTTTTATGATAAATTACACTTCATACACCAAAATTTAAGGCGATGTATGACAAATGTATCTCGGAAACCTTGGGTAGAAAAATTGCATTGTTCCACCAGTTTTAATTTTTTATACAATATGCTTGCAATGGAACCACTCCAGCACTACCCTGATTACTTCCTGAAAATTTCACTTAAATTGGTGAAAGCATCCTGGAGTAATTGGTACACATACTGCTCGAAATATATTAATATAAAGAGGCTGCCACATAGCCAGAAATTCAGTTCAGGGGGGGGGGGCCCAAACCAGAAATTCATTTTGGGGGGATCCAAACAATCAAACCTAAGGAAAATTAGTAAAAAAAATACCATACCTATAATTATTTTCAAAGTTTCGGGGAGTTGGTCCAGACCCCCCTGGCTATGTGCCTGTAGGTTTTTATGAGTTGTAACTAGCATTATTTTTGAAAAAACACATAAAATAAAGAAGTACTTAAAATAAATTTGAACTACTTAAGTCCTTTTAATATTGATGTACCTGCTTTCAAAAAAGATTTACTTATTCATAAATACAAAAAAAAATATGAACTAAAAGTACTTAAGTACTTCTACAAAATACTTTAAGTACATTAGGATTTTGCAGAACATTTTTTAAGTAATAAGTAAACCAACCAAAATTTGAAATTTTAAGTATGAATTCAAGTATTTTTCTAAAAAAGTACTTAAAAATATTTATAGTAACAAGTACTGATTATTTTACTTTAAGTCCATTTTTGCATTCAGTACCTCAGCTCGGATTATTACACAGATATAGTCACAAGCACTACCCAAGTAGTACTAATATAAAAGTGTACATAACATAAAAATATAAAAACTAAACAGAAATTTAAACAAGTTTCAATAAGAAAAACAAAATGCTGATATTGAATACAAACAAGCAGGACAGTTGATAATGTCCATTAACAGTTTGTGTGCAAAAGTTTGTGTCAATGCATTTCCAGGCTCATACTACTGAGTGTTTGTAAACTCTGCTGGTAGTTTAACTGATTTTTGTTAATGTGATATTTATAAAGTATAAGATTAACAAATTTTGATTTGACACTCTTAATTCACTTAATAGGGAACTTTATAAAATTGGAACCTTATAAAAAGGAGACCATATTAAGCAGCAATATTCCAAGTGGCTTTAAACCTATGAATAGTAAAGCTTTTTCAAAACTTCTGTATTTTTAAAATCACAAGAGCGTATCATTATTAAACCAAGCATTCTAAAGGATTTCTCCAAAATAAAGTTTAAATGGTTTGTGAACCTTAGTCCAATATCGAAGAGAACACCGTGGTTTTTGATTATATTCACTCTAGGGAGATGGGAATCTGAAATAAGGTAGGAATCTGATATTAGTGTTTTGTATCTAATAAATGATATAACTTCACATCTGGATATGTTTAGTTGAATACCATTTGACTAACACCAGTGGCTTAAGTTGGTTAACTCTAATTATAAGTTTATGCAGTCACCAACAGTACCAACGTTCCTAAAAATCTTTAAGTCATCTATGTACAGAAGAAATTTGCAATATTTAAGTTCTTTGCAAAGGCCACCACTTCACATTCACTGGATAGGGTTCCGTTTAGTTCAACTGAACACTTTTTATTAATATAATTACAGTACATTCAAAACCAAGATGCAGTAAATTCAAAACCACTATCACACAAAATATTTCACCCACACAATTTCTGTGACTGTGAACTTCATAACTGACAATGTATGAATATATGTTGTGAGTTAGATAGTTACAGTACCAGAAATTGTGTGGGTGAACTATTTTGCATGGTAGTGGTTTTGAATATACTATAGAATACCTTGTTAAAAGTTGATTTATAATACCATAGGCTTGAAGTTTATTTACTAAAATTTTAAGATTAACACGACCAAAAGCCTTTTGGAGATCAAAATAAATTGAGTCACCTTGGGCCCCTGAGGCAGCATGGCAGTATGCTTGAAGTTTAGAATGTTTCGGATGTGTTGATCAATTCTATTCATTATTAAATCCTGTTGTTTAAGAATAATTATAAACCGGTCTTTAAAATCATTCTCTGTTTTCGCAGGGTATAAATTCAAAGGGCTAAAAACTGATTTCACTTAATTTTAGCACATAATGAAAATTATATTTAGACAGATTTAGTATTTATAGTAAAAGTTACACAATTGAATAGATCTATAAATCTTAAACACATGTAACAATATTTTACAACTGTACGAATGAAAAACTATGTAGAAAATTTAAAAATACAATCGATTTTTAAGCAGCTTTTTCACAGGTGCATTTTTTCCCTTCAATTTTAAGGGGATAACTTTAAAAATAAACTAATAATTACAACAACTTACGGTCTCTTTAACTGGCTTTACCCCTCGAGGGGGCTTTACTGGAGGCGACTCCATTTTTTATACTAAAAATATAATAGTTTATTTGCCAGCATTTAAAAACAACACCCACATTATGTAGTGTTTTGGTATTTTAACAAAACGTCATTGATAAACATAACCTTAGTTTAGTTTGTTGTGATATATCCGTGTGTGACACTTCCATGACATTTCGCATACAGGGACGGCATCTTTTTTTTAAATCAAGTTCAATAATTCAATAATTAGAAGCTGCTCATCAACCTAATAAATGAATGCTTAGTAAATGGAAGCAACGACAATTATTTAGACAATATATATCACAAAAGTATATTGAAATTAAATTCATATTAAAATACCTTTAGCTTTTCTATTTCGAAATTTTTAATTTATCAAAAAATCATAGCAGTCCCTTAAGACTAAAAATTTCCCAGGTAACGGACAAATGATGTAAAACAAATTTCGCCTGAAATTTCAATGACATATTTTCATCAAAATTAAAGTGAATTTGTGAAATTTTTGTCTCATAATCATCAAATTTCAGTTCGAAGTACCTATCATGGTAAGTCTAGTATCGCATTTAGTTTCATTTATTTAAGATATTTGTTTTGGTATTTCTGAGGTTTAAAATACATGATATCCTAAAATATATTACATTCCTTTTATGGGCCAACAAAGTATAAAGTAATTTTTATCGACCTATTACCGTTTTTTTTTTTCTTTTTTAACAGGTAGGTAGCCGTTAAAATAGTTCTAATCGACTTCGTCTCATTTTTTTTAGAGGGAGTGCATTTCCGTTCATATCGGTCAGGCAGGAGTCCAAATTGGCAACTCAACATGGGAACTGTATTGCCTCGAACACGGCATTCAACCTGATGGAACTATATCGCCTCAGAAAGAAATAGTTTCTGACAACTGTTATGGAACATTTTTTTCGGAAGTTGAAAATGGAAAAATGGTGCCAAGGGCTGTGATGGTTGATTTAGAACCCACTGTCGTAGGTTGGTCAAATTATACAATTCAACAAAAATAAATCTCGTATATTCCGAGAAAATTTTATTTAAAATTTGGTACGCGATATATCTAATATGTCTAATGTCGATGAAGCTACTCTAAGTGTAATTTTTCGAAAATCTGGGACATTTTGCAAGTTCATTTCGGTGCAAAATATCGAGTATGGAGAAAATCTTAGTCCCTTTATTGCCATTACTCATAGTTTATCATATACAAAATTTTATTTTTTGAGGTCTTCTCAACCCTAATTCATATAATATATGGAGGGTAAAGGTCTTGTAAACTTACAAAACTCGAATATTTTGTTTCTCAAGTGATTCTTAACTAAAATGTTTTAGATCAACTTTCGTTTAGCTGAAAACAATTTTTTTTCGCCGTCTAGAAACTTCTCCCAATACAGAAAAATAAAATTTTTCAATGTAATCTAGCAACAGTGAAGTTGAACTTTCTAAAGCGTCTGCTCTATTAAGTTGAAATATATCTTAATCTACAGAAAATGACCTTTCATTTGGGCCTAAATTCATCCATGTACTTACTTATTGCGAGAATTTCAAGCATGTAGGTACCTTGAGGTAACTTAATAGATTTTTTTTGCTCTTTTGAGAAGTATTCACGAGCTAAAGTTGACCACTAAGCCCCGGGAGACGGGCGGTTTTCTACTACACACACACACACACACACACACACACACACACACACACACATATATATATATATATATATATATATATATATATATATATATATATATACCATACATATAACAATCTCAAATATTTTGTACCCGATGGGATAAGTAATTTGCCCTTCGGATCTAGGTCTATTAGTTTTAATGTATATTAAATTCTCTCGTAGGTATATCTTTATTCAAAAAAGGATTTATGTATCCTATATACTTATGTTAAAAGTTACTAAGTATATTAAAATATTATTTGGTAAAAATTAATTATTTTAGACGAGGTAAGAACGGGATACTATAAAAAGTTGTACCACCCGGAGCAGCTCATTACAGGAAAAGAAGATGCAGCTAATAACTATGCTCGTGGACACTATAGTATTGGTATGTTCCAGAATATTAATGTAAAAAAAATATATTAAATATAATAGCAGATCAAATACCTATAACCTTCCACCATAAATTTATTTTAGGCAAGGATATGCTGAGCATAGTGATGGAACGTCTTTACAAATTGGCAGAAAATTGTTCCGGGTTACAGGGTTTCTTCGTTTTCCATTCATTTGGTGGTGGTACTGGATCAGGATTCACGTCACTATTAATGGAAAAATTAAGTCAAGATTTTGGCAAAAAGAGCAAACTGGAATTTGTTGTTTACCCTGCTCCACAAGTAGGTGACAAAATATTTTTAACATAACATAAATATTCAATAGCGTAACTTCTAAGACAGCTACAGCTCATAGATAAATAATTTTTAAGCGTGCAATATTAACATTTATTTATTTATTCTCAACGAACTCGAAAGTTTATTTCAGGGAATGAAAATTATACCTATTTTTAGGTCTGTACTGCGGTTGTTGAGCCATACAACTCGATTCTGACCACTCACAGTACCTTAAGTCACTCTGATTGTGCATTTATGGTTGACAATGAGGCAATTTACGATATATGTCGCCGAAAATTAGGAATTGAGAGGCCGGATTATATTAATCTAAACAGGTATGTGTAAATCGAAACCACCAGGCAATCCGAGCCTCTCCGAAACTCTGGAAATAATCTGCTTGATTTATACTAGATTTAATTTATAAAACAACTACTGATTCCAATCATTGACATTGTCACCATTTGATTCATTTTATAAATGTGGTATTGTCACTGTGCCCTCGATATCGTTCTAATGCGGGCGAGATACAGCGCTACAGTCATTAAGTATTTACAGCCGCCATTGGTAAATGTATATCGCGTGATACAGATTGTTCAATATTCGTTGGTGAATAAATGTCAAACTTTAAAAATATCCGTGCATGGTATATTTTGAGTAGTGCATTTACATGTTTTACTGTAGATATTCTTTTTCCAAGAACTCTCCACACAGTTTACAACTTGCCATTAACAACTGCTTAATGTGGATTTTTTTATTGCTCACTTTGAAGCGGCTAAAGAAGATAGCTATTGTCACTGGTACACCTGAGATCCGCTTGTTTATTTATTTTTTTCTTATAGGAAGAGTATACACAGCCAAAAACTAAATCACCTATAGTTTCGTTTTTGCTCCAGAGAGCAGACGGCCTAAACTATTTTTCAGACTTCTGTAATCGAATTTCCTTTAAATACTAGAGTATGATGTCCTGGAAGAATTTAAATATCTTCAAAAGCCATATCTCGCCTATTGAATTTCTTTTTATATGGAGAAACCGGCGTGGACTAAACGTTTTTTTTATTTTCACAGTTTTCACCTATTTCCTGGACTTATCGATTAATAATTCCTTACTTGTAATTGCTACACCGACCGGACTTTGACATGTTATTTCAGGGATACTAATAATAATTTTTTTATCAAAATACAAGTTGCGAATTTATCGAAGATTGTGGTTTTAGGCGGCTCTGTTTTTAAAAAACTGTTTATCAGGCAGATAGCTCATTTAATTAGCTTCGACTCCCGTACTTAACGTTTTTTTGAAACAAGCGCCTGTAAAAAAAAATGAGGATTTTTTTTTATTTTAGTGGCATTTTCTGGTTAAACTTTAATCGAACAATTTCTATATGAAATCTTGTTATAACTATATTTCAAGTTTTTACTACGCTTCTATAAAATTACTTTCTCATAATCACTGAATTATGGTTAAATGTAACCTCACACTATTGATCTTGCCTACTCGTCAACGATATGGAGGCAATGAACTTTATACTACATAACTAGCACGGACCTGTCGATCTATACAAGTGAGGCAAATACATTTTTATGCAACCCACCGTTTTATAGGCTTTCCGTCTCTTGCTGTATTGTATATATGTTGTATACAACTTTATTTTCTATCGTCAAGTCTTTGTCTAGCACCCTTAACGTATTTCTTGCATGTATTCGGGTTCGGAAGACAATATTTCAAGTTTCATCCTTTTTTTTTCATTATTGATTTAGTGAATTACTAATCGATAAGATAAATAAAATGTTTATAAAGATCTACGCACGGGTAAAGATCCAACGGAACAATATTTTTGTGAACACGAGTTTATTTTTTAATTTTTATAAAGTTTTTACTATGGCAACGGGCCCCCATCAAGATTTAACGCTTACGGCCCGCGAGCTCTTAGCCTAGTCAGTAGACTGGAAAGTGGGATCTACTGCAAGGAGCTCATGAATGTGGAAAAGTCGCACCAACGACGCGGTCTATGTGTTAATCCACATAACGAAATTATCATAAATTATTATTATACACAAGAAGAATGTGGAATTTGAGCGTCTCAACCTCTTTTGGGAAGAGACCTTCCAGGTAGGCAATCCTGGATATCACATGATAAGATCAGATATTGAAAGGATCACAAAAAGTGCGTACAGTACGTCTGTAGACGCACAGAGGGTTTCTGGCGTTTAACTGCATAAGACGCTCTTATTTGGTAGCCTGCGGGCAAGACGACATACAGGAAGAAGCTTGATAAACTCCATAGACTTGCCTGTCTGGAACAACTATAGCCCTAAGAATTACGCCCACCCTAACCGTGGTGGTCATTCTGGGACTCAGTTTTCTGCACTTAGAAGGAGATTCAGAAAGCTTTGTTTTATCGTTGAGTATAAAAAGACTGCCATTTTTGACATACATAGTTCTGATCTGAGTTGATCAGATCAGGCCCTATTCCAGCCAAGAGAGATGTTATCATATCGGTTTCAGTAACCTTTAAGAGCTTTTGTGTCATTGTTCCTGACATGGAGCAATGTAATGTCCCCGCCTCCTCCTTTTTCAAACCGGTGAGTTTTGTTTGGAACTAAGGGTGGAAAAGATCTAGGTCGGAAATCTTGGGTTACCAGTGTTACCACCTACGGCAAGACGTTTTGCTACCATATATCAAGGTAAGATTACAGCAATCTCAGCCTGGTATGGGGTATCATGATTAAGGCTCTATCTTCGAATAGAGGCAATTCGTTATTTACACGTGAATGTAGAAGCTCTAGAGAGGCTTTGTCAGTCCAATACGCTTAGCCCCAACTGAGTATTTGGCATTGGTAAGAATGAGAGTGCGGACCCACTAGCTCAGGAAGGTAGTAACACTGCTTTCACTGGACCGGAACCTGCTGTTAGAATTAGCCCGTCAATTATTAGGACAGGGATAAGAAATTCCATTATCTAACAATTCTTTGTAGAATGGAATGAACAAGCCACTTTGGAATCAACAAGCTTCTCAAATTGACCTAGAACCACTACCGGGCTTAGAAGTGGACACCAGTGGCGTAATCCCTATGAGGGCGGGATGTCTCTGATGCTAGGGGTGGGCTTTGATAAGGGTAATAGAGCCCAAGGAAAATTAAAATTATGGAGCATTTTTTTAGAGCTACTATTATTAATGGAAAATTATGGATGACCTTTTTTTCATATAGGAGATCCTTTGTCGAAAAACTGCAGGGTGGGCCCAAAATTTGTAGTTACGCCACTGGCGGACACTAAAACTTAAAATAGAATAGCATCTGCATGAGATTGCGGACACGGCATCAATCATTGGCCATGGTATACGAAGCTGCCAAGCAAGTAGTCTATCAATATGACGCTTTAGTCAACACCGAAGCAAAGTGCTTGCGGTCTACGTGGAACCTGAACTTGTAAGATGTGCTGGGATGAAACGGTGGTTTTCTTTTTAAGGAGTGGGCTCTCGATCTAAGGCGTATCTTGAGACGCCAGCAGAGTAGAGCTTAAAAGCCACCGTTGTCAGGCTCAACTACTAATGTCCTATATTTTGCTGTCTGTGTTAAGATATAAACCTCCGGGAAAATAGAAAACTGGAGGAACGTGATTAATTGTACCGTTTTTCCGTGCGGCTAAAACTGTCACTTATTACTGTTTACTTAAAGATGTTACATTTGTATGATAGTTAAAAATAGTTATTAATGTCCCATATTTCGCTCATTACTAGTCTGTGTTAAGATTTAAACCCCATACCGGACTAAATTTCTAGTTATATACCTGGAAACGCCTCGAACAGGATATTTATGGTGAGAGGCCTATTAGAAAATCTGAGTGTCTGGTTATTTTTTAAACGGTGTCTACAAGCTTAAGTTTTAACAAAAAATGTTGTATACAAAAGTTTTATAGATTTTTCCTGAACTATCAGAATTTACTAAAAAATACACAAATGATAATTGGACAAATTTATTTTAATGAATTTTTATAATATTATTTCAATAAATGGACACCCTCTTGCTAATTATTAAAATACCAGGGTTAATACCCTTATCTTTAAAGATAACTGAGAAATTTAACAAAAACTCTGCCATAAAAAGCAATTTGTTAGAGAGAGAACATATCCATAAGTTAAGTTATTAAGCCCGCTACTCACTATTTGGTTCGATTCGTTCATTCGATTAACCAATTCATACGAATGAACGAACTGGCGAATAAATGAATCCACGCTATTTTTCAATTTTTATTTAATGTGTTCGCATGAATTTCATTACGTCGAGGTCAAAGCCTGCTTGATTGTCCGTCCAAAAAACGGAATTGCCTCTCCTAACCTAACCAAACCTTCCACGATATGCTGATGAATGGACGAAGCAACTAGCGAGTTGTTTCGTCCATTCATCAGCATATCGGTGAAGGTTTGGTTCATCCGATCGATTCGTTGAGAGGCAATTCCGTTTTTTGGGCGGACAATCAAGCAGGCTTTGACCTCGACGTAATGAAATTCATGCGAACACATTAAATAAAAATTGAAAAATAGCGTGGATTCATTTATTCGCCAGTTCGTTCATTCGTATGAACTGGTTAATCGAATGAACGAATCGAACCAGAGTGAGTAGCGGGCTTAATAACTTAACTTATGGATATTAGTTGTATTTAAAGATAAAGGTTTTAAATCTGGTATTTTTATAATCAGCGAGATGTTCATTTACTGAAATAATATTATACAGAGTGTTCTATTTAAAATAACAAAGTCGATGCTCATTTTTGAACTTTCCAACTTCTTTTGGTAGAGAACCAAAAAACTTTTGTATACAATATTTTTTAAAATCTCTAAAAGTTAAACTTGTAGACCCCATTTAAATATCCAAACACCATGTATATAATAAAAACCAATTAGACTCGTCGATTTAATTTGACTTTTTCATAATTTATAAGAATATTTTTCAATATACAGTATGTTTAAAAAATCGAACAATATTCCTTTTAAACAAATTTTATAAAGTGTATATATATATATATATATATATATATATATATATATATATATATATATATACACTGACATGCAAAAAAGTGACGAGCTAAATATTTAGGTATATTTTTAAGGGCTATATGTTTTGAACGCTTTATCGTATTTTTTTGCGCTTTGCATCAGTCGAAAGGAAATTTAATAGACAGTAATTCGGCATTTCTGTGTTTGCCAACTTATTCCATTGTGTTTATTTACAGAGTGTACTATGAGACAATGTTTTTTTGCAAATTTTTGGAACACCCTGTAGAATAACGTAACTCCAGAAAAATAGTAAATAGTAGTGTATAATTTAGATCTATCTTTTAGGATAATTTTGGCTTTTGATTCATTGCTCTATCTCTATTTTTAAAAGAGATACAATGTTTAACGTAAAACATTGCATTTTTACCATATTATCCATACACTCGCAAGTCTTCAAAAAGATCTATTAGCCTTGGAAATTAAAACTGTCAGAAGGCCATTTTTGTTTTGTTAGCGTATCTCGGAATGTCACATAGACGTCAAACTATTAACTAATAAAAAATCTGCGCCATTCAAAATTGTATCCAATAGTCATAATGACTTAAACCCAACAGAACATTTATGGGACCAACTGTCGTGTGCCACATAACTTAGAACTTGGCATTGCGCTTGTAGAAGAGTCCAAAGCGTCTAAAATTACTAATTAGAGGTAAAAATACCAGATATTAGTTATTTATCTTTTAGTCCTAAGCTGGGATTTGTTATTAATCTTTATTTATTTACTCTTAAATAAATCGTTACATTTTTGTAAAAAACGTTGTTTCATTTAAGAGATCTAGATTTTATTGAACTCAATATCTGACCTCTGTTTGACATTTCACGACAAGCTAACAAAACACCATTGGCCTTCGGACAGTTTTAATTTCTAAGGCTACTAGATATTTTTGAAGAATTGTGATTCTGTATGGATAATATGGTAAAAATACAATGTTTTGCGTTAAACATTGTATCTCCTTTAAAAACAGAGATAGAGCAACCAATCAAAAGCCAAAATAACCCTAAAAGCTAGGCCTAAATTATAAACTACGATTTACTACTTTTCTGAAGTTACGTTATTCTACAGGGCGTTTCAAAAATTTGCCAAAAAACATTGTTTCATATTACACCCTGTATATGAAAACAATGAAACAAGTTAACAAAAACAGAAATGCAGAATTACTCGCTATGAAATTTCCTTTCGACTGATGTAAAGCGCAACAAAATGCGATAAGGAGTTCAAAAGATATAGCCCTTCAAAATGTACCTAAATATTTAGCACGTCACTTTTTACGCATGTCAGTATATATATATATATATATATATATATATATATATATATATATATATATTTTTTTTTATTTTTTTGATGACTTAAAATTCACAACTCTAAGAAGCTGTAAAATCTAAATCGTATAACCAAGAGCGAAACGTATCTTGTTTTTTGTATAATGACTCTTATGATGTCACGATCTAATGCAACTTTCTTAAATTTCTCTTTTTTTTTTGAAAGTATACAAACTTTACTTGTGCTTGGATCAGGAGTAATTAAGACAAAATTAAGACAAAAATGCAATCCACTTTACACTAGTGTATTTTCCAAATTAATTTGTGTTTAGAGCATATTTTTCACTAATTCCGTTACTTAACAATTTTTTATTTTAGATTAATAAGCCAAGTAGTGTCCTCTATAACCGCCTCTCTAAGATTTGATGGAGCTTTGAATGTAGATTTAACAGAATTTCAAACGAACTTGGTAAGAAATATTGTTACTGGTCCTCTTTTAATCATTTTTTTATACAATATACAAAATAAAACATATTATCAGCCACCAAAAAAATCATTTGTCCACACAAAATTATCTTGGATTTCCAAGAAATGTGATATGTATGAGTTATATACGTAAAACAAATAATTAACTGCTTATTATTAGTGTATTAATATAGCAAAAGAAAACAAAAAAACATATTAAAATAAGTGGCTCTTTACTTTATATAGGGACGCGGTTTCCCGTATAAATCAAAAAATAAAAATAAAACTACATCTGAATCTTCCGTTTAGCGAAGAATGTACCTATTCCGATGTCATGTTTGATGCTACTAATCATTTATTATTTATATTATAATTACGTTCATTCGATCGGTAGAAAAAGTTTGGCATAAAATATATGTTAGAACTTACAAAATGTGGGCTGGGTCCGAGAAATGTATTTTACGTTTCAATCTCTATCCATTTTCACCGTCCCTAAAAGTTTTTGAGGAGATATTTGCGAATTTCTAGTGCCGTGTCGGATAAAAAAGCTCGTTTTGTCAAAATGTTTATTTAACGTCGCGTCAACAAGGGACACCCCGTAAAAGCGACAGTTAAAAAAAAAAACGAAAAGTTTTTTTCTTCAAACTTTTTTCTTGACTTGGGACAAAAATGTGTAAATCTATGTTTTGTAGCAAAAATATGAAAGGTTTGAATGGCCTAATCGTTTTTGTCCTAGGAGGTGCCGATACGCCGGCGCCGGCGACGGTACGAAGGCTCAAAACCAAAAGTTCGCGTACGCTACAATTCAAAAATTTCTCAAAAATCAGTCTTAACACCGATCGGTTTGAATTTTGTTCCACTCATACCATATGTTTGATGCTACTATAATCTATTTATATTACAATTACGTGGATTTGATAAAAAAGTTCGGCATAAAATATATGTTAGAACTTACAGAATTTCGGCAGGGTCCGGGAAATTTATTCAACGTTTCGATTTCTATCTATTTTCAATAATACAGAAATACTCTTGTAAGAAATTAGGGCTGTCTTAAATATTTCCTAAGAAACAGCTATTGCTCTGTTACTTTTAGCAACTAGAATGATTCACTTCAGCATTTATTTTTTGAAGTCAATAACTCATTTCTACTTTCAAAAGAACTGACTTGTCGGATTTAAATTGTCTTTATTGGCGATTTCTTCACAATGTCTCAACTAGAGAAGCATCTCCAATCGTTACCAAACACAAACTAAAGCTAATTTTAAGACTACGTGCTTATTTATTAGTTGTGTGTAGAGATGCGGAAGCCCCGTCCACTAGTCACGAGCCTTAAGGGAATCAGCGCGATCCAGCAGAGGTCGCCAGAGATTCGGTATTTCAATACTAGGCTTGCTGAAAAGGCTGTTGTTATGATATTTGTCATAGACAAAATCCCTCCTGGGAAACAATAATCAAATAGCAACATATGCCTAATTTTCAATTGCAATGCAAGTATGCAATTATCGCAGACAGACTGATGTATTAATTTTAATCCCACATAATTTATGGAACATGCCTCTCCCCTGAATCATAAATCTAAATCATAATACCCAATACATACATTTATAGGTATTTTTAAACATAATTCAACATACCAATAATTAATTAATAATTGAAATTGTATACAAAATAATGCGTTTTTGACAAGCCTGTAAGCGGTAAATAAATATTGCCATTTATCATATGTTACTTATAATATTATATCTGCTTAATGTTCGTACAGGTTCCTTATCCTAGGATCCATTTCCCACTGGCATCTTACGCCCCCGTTGTATCATCTGAAAAGGCTTACCATGAGGGTATGTCTGTGGCTGAAATTACAGCAGAGCTGTTCGAACCAACTAATCAGGTAATTTTCAGACAGGCAGAAGAAGCGGTTTTAATTTTTTTTTACTTAATTGAGTGGATCGTTACTTGATGAAAATTCATTATTAACAATGTAAATAAAAACACTTTAAAAAAACTTTAAACTTTCACTTGTATTCACAACTTGTGACATATGTTTCGCTAACACTGTAACTTCGTCAGACATACGGTATTTAAACTTACAATTTGATAAATGAGCTTGATTTTACTAATAACATCTGGACGGAAATGTTTAACAAATAGGTTTAAAAGAGGTGAATTATTTATATCTAAATGGTATTTTAAGAAATACTGGGTGTGTTTACGTTTATTAATTTCCATTGACTCTAAAAGTGACAACTGACAATACTTTTGCTTATGGTATGTAAAATTTCAAACTTTTCATTGAAAGCATAGCATGCTAATCTCTGTTTAAAAGTCCTCCCATTTTGACCTATATACACTTTTGGGCACAGTTTCATGTATAAACTCCGGATTTAGTATTTTCATCTCTTTTTTTATTTTTTATAAATTTACTTAGATTATTATTTGTTTTAAATGCAATTTTAATGTTCATTTGACGCAGTATAGAAGCCACCTTTTCTGTAGGTTTACCGATACAAGTAAGTATCTTATATTTATTTTTTTCTTTGGGTGGTACAGGGTAAATTTCCGAAAGTGTTTTTTAAATAGTTTTTTGATTTAAAATATTGCCAATTTTTTGGCATCATATCCATTGTTAACTGTAGTTTGTTTAATTAGGTTTAATTCTTTTTGAAAATTATCTTTGTTTAAAGGTATATTAATTAATCTATGGATCATGCTATGAAATCCTGCTAGTTTTTGTGCTAATGGATGCATTGATTTATTATTCATGATTGTGTCCGTATGTGTAGATTTGTGAGAAGTTAAAAATTCGTGTTTATTTGCTACCTTTGTTATGTTCAAATCTAAAAAGTTTAGTTAAGTTGTCTCATCGTACCAGTAAAAGAGTCTAATATATCGTCGACGTATCTATACCAATAGATTTCAATTTTTTCTTCCAAATTATGCCTAAATATTTCAGCCAAGAGTGAACTTAGAAGGTTCCAGATAATAAGCTCTTCTTTGGCTGAAAATAACTCTTTATTAACCTGGAAGTAGTTTCGGTTTATGCATACTTTTAAGACATCTATAATTTCTGATTATAAGATAGGATTGGTTTTGTTTATAACAAGACGATTTTTATAATTTTAACTGTCTCTAATGGTGATATGCTTGGAAAAAGGTTTTTTATATCAAACGATACAAAAATTGAATTATTTGGCAATGTAATATTTTTAATTTTATTAATTAAATCAACCGAATTTTTAACAGAATAGGTCGATACAAAATTGGTTTTGTCTATAACAATATCTATAATTTTTTTTAGAAAGTTTAAAGGTAGGAGCAGTCACAAATGAGACTACCGGTCTTATAGGTAAATTTTCTTTGTGGAAGTTAATAAAAGAATAAAGTTTGGGTGGTTGTGGATTCATGACTTTAAGAAATGTTTTTCATGATGAAAATGACGCCATTTTTAATTTATTTAAAAAATAATAATTTCTAGAAAATGTTCGAAACTGCATCCTTCGACAAGCCTAGTGCTATAACCGACTTGTTCAAATTGTATTAGTGCTTCACATGGAACCTTTCTTCATAGAGAAATAGCACGTGCCCCATGCTGTTGAACACATCAAAACTAAAAACATTTTATTTCGTTATTATAGAAGTATCGTTGCATAAAGTTGGGATAATTGAAATTTGTATAAATGCTATATTTATCGAAAATTATTGTGTTGAGGTTTGAACTCCTGACAAATTTTTTTTCCGTGCTGATTTATATTTTTTCGACAGAACAAGTCTGTGTAGTCAAACTGAAACAAAAAATATTTTACTGAGAATTTTTAACATTGGCAGATATCTGAAAATCATAAGAACGAATAATAACGTTTTGGAATATTAATGATATTAACTGAATTCTGAATTTTGAATTGCTAAGGCTTTTTCTTGATGGAAATCCATTTTAACACTGTTTTTAGAAAGGCTAATGTTTATTTGTAACACATAAACATGACTCGTTTCGTTGCACTGCAGCTTCTTAATTTATATTAAAATATTTAAGTGTCATAATTAGTTTGTAGAAAATATCCGAAGAAGCTGCAGTGCACAGAAATGCGTCATGTTTGTATGATACAAATAAATAGTGGAAATTAGACAACATTGGTCTTTCTCAAAAAGTGTATATGATTTTTTTTTAGATGGTAAAATGTGATCCGCGAGAAGGAAAATACATGGCTTGCTGTCTTTTGTATAGAGGAGATGTAGTTCCAAAAGACGTTAACGCATCGATAGCTCAAATGAAAGCTAAGAGTAACGTGAGATTTGTTGATTGGTGTCCTACAGGTAATTATCACTTAATTTTTTTTTACTAAGTTAAGAAATATGGATAGAATATATCAAATATGGGAAAAGTTAAATATGCAAATTGCAAAACAAAATTGATGCATAATCTATATTAAATAATTTTGAAACTTTAGTTTTTCACATATATTTAAATCTAGAAACATAAAGGTCTTAAACGGGACAGGGGGAACAGGAGCGGTTGCGGTACGGGAACTAATTCTGCTAATAACAAAAGAGCGTCTTCCTCACCTGATGAAAATGAATAATAATTATATATAATCCGAACAAACTATTGACAAAAACATGCACTAACCACCTCAGTAAATGCAAAGCTCCCGCGGTCCCACATTCGTTTGAGTAGAAACGTATTGTATTAAAACTAGACAATATTTGTAAATAAGATTTCAACTGTATAGAGGAGGGAGGATGACTTATTAAAGCCTCAATACCTAAGTCCCATTGAGCCATTTATATAGAATTATCAAAAAAAAAACTGAAAAATGGTTTGGCTTTAATATCATATATTACAAAAACCAGAAGCCGGTTACAAACCATTTTTTTGTTGCAAATGGAAGTAACGATTGAGGTACGAGTCGTGGGCTACAGAAACTATACAGGCAAAAAAATATTCATTGCAAATGTTAAAGGTTGCGACGAGTCGAATAAATCAGCGAAATATCGAGTGCGTCTCAACAACAGGCGATGTGTTTTCATGCGTTTTACTGCCCGGTCGTCGTCAGAAACGTAAAGCTTTGGCTCAAGCGCGAAATTTTTTTGAAATACGAAATTGTGACGAAACCGTCAACAAAAACTTAACCCCAATTTAAATTTACCAGTTAAGTCTGGAACACAATATAAGCTAAGCAAGCAACAAAAACGAAATATAAATAAGGTAAAAAAACATTAGAACTATACTATTTCCAGAATTAACAAGGAATATAACCTTGAATATATTATGGGTAGAAAACGACTTCTAATATAGAAAAAATAGAATGCTGCATTTCAAAAAATATCATTTTTGTCATCAACGAATTCAGTTTGTAATTGATCTTTCGTTTAGGGTCAAGTTTTTGGTTTATCGATATTTACAAATTCTATAAAATAATTTGCATTAATCGGTTTTGTTTTAGAGAAGTAATATTATAGCTCATATTTTAAAAACCTTCCTATCATATTAGCAGCTCCTAGTTTCATCCCACAACTTTTTGTATGTATTTTTTTATATTTTCAACATAGACTGAAATAAAGGGAGGGTCAAATAAAATGAAACACTCTTTGCGATGAAAATTAATGAAAGGACACAATTTATATAGTATAGCTATATTTTGTAGGATTTAAAGTTGGTATTAATTATCAACCGCCAACAGTTGTCGTGGGAGGAGATTTGGCAAGCGTCCAACGTGCCGTTTGTATGCTTTCCAATACTACAGCCATCGAGTCTGCATGGAAAAAACTTAATAAGAAATTTGACCTGATGTTCGCCAAGAGAGCATTTGTTCACTGGTACGTAGGAGAGGGCATGGAGGAAGGCGAATTTACGGAAGCTCGTGAAAACCTAGCTACACTGGAAAGAGATTACGAAGAAGTGGCATCTGAAACAGCAGATATTATTCAGGAAGTAGTTTAGCAAGAAAATGTTATTGAAACACATAGACAAATCAATGAAAAGAGGTTATAGATTTTTTAATATATAAATAGCTCCCTCCAAAATGTCTCTTTCGCTCGTAAATGGTTGATCATGTAATTCAAACTCAGTTCTTGTTACTTTAATACCATTTTATTTTGTTCATGTTTTTGTTTTTCACAATCATAAATATATCAATAAGAGAAAAACATTTTCAATTATTTCTAAATATTATGTTCCTTTATATTTTTAGGTAGAATACAATAAACAAAATTCTATCATCACATATTATTAAGGGTATTGAAAATTCATAATTTGTAACTTGTTTTTAAATAAAAATAATATCTTGTCATTAATTAATTCAGACGAAAATACGTTATATTTAAGTTAATAATTGAATGTTTAAAGTTTAAAAGTACAATAGAGAGAAAATAATTTAAATATACGTTTTAATTCAAACGATCCAAAGCAATGCATAAGATAATACTGAAATTATAATTAAAAAATAAAAGAAAATCGCAGTAGTCAATCTAGTAATAACTATAGTTTTTCAGCGTTATCAAACGTACAGTTGTCATTTTATCTTGTCCACATTTTAATGGCTTATAACAAGGCAACTTTTTTTGCCATCAAGTGATAATAAAAATAGAATCATCTAGAAAAAAAATATATACGTAACACCATTTTTCTTTAATGGAACAGCATACTGTAAACTGGCGGAATATCATATTATAATTAAAGTAGCACCTAACTGGTTGTTTCCACTGTATTTTAAAACTGATAATTAAATAACTAATATAATAAATTCAGGTCGAATCAGCGTTAGCCGAAATTTTAATCTTTTAACTTTAATTATCGTCTAATGGCGTTATAGATATTTGAATGAAATTGAAATGAAGTAGGGCCATTTTTGTATTTTACATTTCCGCTACGCTAAATGATGAGGCTTAAATCAGTTTTTAAAAATAACTTCACCTATAAACGCGAAGACGCTGATAATAAACCGGTAATAACTTGCGTTTTGCTATTTTATATATTTGTGAAATTGTACATATCAAATATTCCTACAAATTTTCTGAAACCGCCTTGGTTTTAGGGTTAATCATTTAATTAATAACATAAATATACCACTTGGTAAAGCATAGTGAATTTTAATTTAGAAAGCTAAAAGAACCACTATTTTATGTATGTACATTGATTACTCCGGGATGGTTCTACCAATTTAGATGATATATTTTTATATATATATATATATATATATATATATATATATATATATATATATATATATATATATATATATATATATAATATATATATATATATATATATATATATATATATATATATATATATGTATAGATATGTATAGATACATGAGGAATATTTGAGACTAACGGCGCTACTTCATTTGCAAATATATTAGACGGTGATTTTACTGATTTTTCCTTCGACTACAGCACTCATATGGTGTAATTTTACTTACCTCCGACAATAAGCTTCTGGATTTAAATCATCCCTTTTTTGCAAATAAAGCAAGTTAGCGCCATTTCTTTAAAGTTTCCTAATGAAATTAAGCTAAGTATAGTAACGTCACAAACAAGAAAAGTTTGAATGTTGCATTATTTCGTTACCAGCAAATGCTGTAACGTTGCCGTTTATATCCTGTGCTTTATTTCTTAAAATAAATAAAAATAAAAAACTGCCATAAAAAGGCACTAGAAAGTAAAAAAAAATAATATTTTGTATCTTAAAAGTTTGACTTTATGAAGTCGACGTCAAACTAATTCTTAATTACTTAATAACAAAAAGATATTTATGTATTGAATATCTTGAATCTAATACTTCGAGTATGTCTATTTACTGCCTTTATTACTACTTTGATTCATAAAGTTAAAATTTCAGGATGGAATAAAATAATATTTTTTACTTTTTATTGCTTTTTTATGAATTCAGTTATATTTTTTTTATACAAATTTTTGAGTGCCTAACGAAATATACAAATAGTCTGAAATTTGCCAGAATAACGGTATTAATTTTATATAAAAAGTGCCCTCTCTAAATATGTACCAAAAACCAGCAATACACATTACTGACAAAAATTAAAATGATTGGTAAAATTAAACTTCGTGCAATGAAACCCTCCAAAAACCATATAAAAGGTGATATTTTTTTAATAACCCTTTTTTTTTCGTTAGTTTCCTCTCCCCGCTTTACAGTTCACTCATTACCACAAGAAATGTTTTGCATTAAGAATAGATTTGATAATTTCAACTTTATTCAAATTTAGAATAACCTGAAGAAAATATCCCCAGTAGTTATGTGCTCTATTTTAATTAATTTTAATTAATTACACATCATACATCAAATTTCAAAGCAATATCTTAATGTATTTCAAATTGCGATGGGACCCTTTCGGTGCTACCCTGAAAATTTCATCCAAATTGGTCAAACCATCCCGGAGTAATTGGACAAAAACACAGAAAAAAAACAAAAAAATATACTATACTAATAATATAGTATAATATAATAATTACAGCTGTCACTGATTATCTATTTAATTATCAGTTTTAAAATATTTGACATAGTAATTTATACCTCGAATTTCTGGATTAGCTAGTTCATTTAGGTAATACTATAAAGGATGGTATCACTTTTAAAATAGCTAGGCCACTGGCAGGCCTCGCGAAAATATCTAACAGCGTTGCTATTTTCACCCCAAATTGGTGTGTGTGAGATCAGTCGTCTTTTTGAAACTCTCATAAAACAACAAATTAATGTTTGATTTTCTTTATTTCCTTTTCATAAATAAAATGCTCGCCTATATCTTTTAGACATCATTGGTGAAACCCCCAGCACAAAAAATAATTTCCAAACTTTTATAGAAGACATTAGTTTAAATACATAAAATACAAAAGTAAGTTATTTAATTATTTAAATGGAAATGCGGCAGCCCAAAACACTCGACAGCATAAAATTAAAATTGTTTGGATGCACTATGGAAGACATTCTTTAAATGTTATTTTTTTATTATTCTAGGGTTTTCCATAATTTCGCTTCCCTTGTAAGGGAAGTATTGTAATCGTGAAAGAATCATTCTCCGAGATGTTTACAGATCTTCGCGTTTTAGAGGGTCTCTGGACTCCGAAAAACATGTTTTCCAATTTCCGTCAATCTGTCGTTCTGTCTATATGCAGCATAGTTTAAAAAAATCGTCAAAATTTGCACAAAAATCAGGCGTGAAATAAAGATAGACTGATACAATTTTACTGTGAATCCTATAAAGCAAAATAAAATTGCCTTGACTTAACAAAATATTTGAATATTGAGAGAAAACAATTAATGACATGATTTATTTTTATAGACTTTGTAAATAAAGTTATGAAAAATAAATAAATAATAACAATACTAAATAAATTAAAAACTAAAAAAAAAAATAAAACCTGCAATATTACCTGCCTAAGATTGGACTCGACAACGATCCATACTGCAGATTTTGTGCTGAGGTAGATAAAACTACCGAGCATCTAGTCTGTCCCTTTAGTAAACGCCAGACTGCTTTGCTTGGGTTACATATATTAGGAACCCGAGCTTGTAGGACGTGCATGACCTGAAACAGTCCTTTACTTTCTAAAAAGGAGTAAGCCTTGGCCTGATACGTCCACTTGGGGGGATAGCACAATGGGCCCCAGTGAGCCTAAGTGCTGCCCTTTGTCGGGCTCCCCATCTATGTCTATGTCTAAGTAATTATGTGCATATATGGGATGTTTATTGTAAATAGAGGAATATTGTGGGTAAAGGCGAATTTACCGATTCTTTAGTTATGGTGTCGAATTAACATTGAAAAACGTTTTAATCATAATAAAGACACATTATCAAAATAAATTTGAATAAAATAACACTACAAGTACAATATATCAATTCTTTGTCTCAGGATTGATTAAAAAAAGTTGCAATATTAAAATAGGTTTGAAAACCATTGCACGTCATGTATTCTTTGCTTCACCTGTAAAACGGGGAAAGATGCATACATGTTTCTGTTTTTTTTTTTTGTTATAAGTTGTCTATAAAGTAGAAGTAAATAAGTCGTATAAGGAATACTGTGGTCGTGTTGGTGGGTTCTGATTAATATTTATAGGAATTAGAATTTATAATACAATATTCTTACAATACCTAAATACAATACTACTGAATGATAAATGCTACTGATACCATTTCATTCAAATATGAAAAACATACAAGGTCAAAAGTTAACCTTTATAATAAACTTACACCTATTAACGATTTATTTATATAAATGTAAAACTGTAACAAAATCATAAAATGTAACTATTACTAAAAAATTTCAATACTGGATGATAGAATGATTAAATATACTTTTGTCTATTGCGTTAAATAAGTTATAGTAGTAAACTAAATATAATGAGATCAAATAAATGACTGGTAATACATATTCTTACATTTTTTTACAAATTTCTAGAGGATGAAGACAGTTGGGATCACGATTTCTTTAACAATTGATTCAGCCTATCTATTTCAGTTCCTAAGGTATCTACATTTTCCTGTAACAAAACAGATTCTCTAAGAATAATATATGATGCTGATACTTTGAATTTAAGCCAAATATAGGCATTTACAAAAAACAAGAAATATCAAAAATCGACATCTTAAGTAATAAAGGGCATTTTTCTGAGATTCGAGAAACACCAAAATGATAGGATTGAATATACAAATAAAAACATCCCCAATAACATTCATAAAAGTCTTTTTGCAATATTACGAATCTAAAAGAGAAACTCTTAAAACATATCCAAAATCGATTCACCTGCTACTGTAACCCGTTAGTTGACTGACCAACAATGCGGTCGCGTCCGAACGAACTGCAGCAGATGATGAAATCTAATAGATATTACCAAACAGCCTGGATTAAGTGTGGGGCTATAAGCTTTTTTTTAATCAGATATTTCTAATTCGCTCGGCTCAGGGGCCCCTGAATACTTACAGTCCCGGGCCCCATAAGTCGTTAACCCGGTCCTGCTACCAAATAGAGGTAATACTCTGAATAGACGATCCATCCAATGATGTAAAATACCCCCTAAATTAGTAAAATATTTTTCACGATAATTCGTTTGGTTTGTAACCCCAATAAAACGATCGTTCTGTTTGGAGTAATAAACACCCTTGAATTTTAATTTTTAGTCTACAGGGTATTCCACTTTTGGGGGATATCTTGCTTATTTTTAAAGATAGTGAGTTGCGGTTTTCGCAACATTGTGCTACTTTTTTGTAAAACTAAACATGCCGCTAACAGAATTTTCATAGCCCTCTTAGTTTTTGAGATACAGGGTGAAATTTAAAAAAAAACACTTTTGGACCAACCGGTATCCCTTTTTTAGTTATGAAGCAAATATATATATATTTTTTAATGGAACACCATTACATTATGTGGACTTTCCAGAAATATATATTTCTCTATAGTTATTTTGAAAGACAAGCCCAAAATTCAATATTTTTAATAATTTTTTTTCTTTTAAATTAGTGTAGTAGGTTACGGCTAAATCCATTAGAAACAAAAAAGCAAATGTCTAAAACGGGGGGAGAACTAGTCAGTTTTTTTATAAAATATTTTTGTTGCTTTCATTTTACTGATATATTTTCTTATAATAATGGCAGTGAATAAAAATTATGAAAGTATTATATGTCGGTATGTTTTATACGATCTAACAAGAATCCCCAAGAAGCATCGGAATTATATTTTCATAGGTAATGTATTTAAACTGTTATGGTTAGGATAATTTTTCATTTTTTTCATATAAGACATCTAGAGAAAAGGCCACTGTTCACAGACATATTTGCTACAAACAAGTTTTGTTCAACACAGATCATTTATCAGGGAGAGAAAAGACATAAATCTATTAATTTACATAAACGCAGCGCATTCACCATCTTGTAAAAAAAATAGAAGAAGCAATTGGTCTAGCAAGATGCCTAAAGAATATCAAAAAAATATAAATACTATCACTGGAAACTCAAAATAGTGCAACATTTGAAACCCGCAGATGCCGAGCGCCAACCATTGTTTTGCAAATGGTATTTACAGCAAATCCATATCAACGCATCTTTGGCAAACTTGTTATCTTGTTGGACGAATGCTATCTTTCAAGTGCGGATTTTTTTAATCGTCATAACACGAGGGACTGGTCTACAGAAAAACTGCACTTAATTTTTGAAACGACACGACAAACCTGAATTCAAGAGACATTACATTAATTAAGAATGAATAAGAATCCGACCCATTGTTAGTGTAAAACTTACTTATCTTAACAACAGTTCGTATTTTATTCCAAGGGCTTCAAGTAAAGTGAAAGTTGGGATCGCAATTCGTGCAATTTTGATCTTAATGTTCGGTTGCCCCGTTTTTGAAAAACTGAATTTTGGTGGCCATCAGGATATTTATAGCGAGGTTCTAAAATAGTTCCAAATATTAAGGTATAACAAAGTGCCTATCTAAGGTGCAATTAAAAAAATCTTAGTTTGAACTTCAACATTCAAGAACTTAAAAAGAAGAACAAACGTTTGGTCAGTAAAAAAAGTCGCTGTTGTCGTATATGGCCAATCCTAGTATCACAGGCTAACTGCCAAATATCATTTTGAAGTTTGGCTACTAAATGCAACCATAATAAAATTAGAATTTATAATTTTTTGGTGTCGCCTACCGTCATGTTCATGCCGTCCGCCGGATGGTCGCTCTGGCTGATTGTAAAAATCATTTACAATAGGTTGGTACAGCAATAAATACCCTTATTTATGCTTAGGGTTTTTCTATTTCAGAATAATTCTCATTAAGTGTTAAAAAATAAAAGGTAAAAAATCCGAAGGCGTACAATTTTGATCCAAATTTTAGTTTAGTTTTGGCTTTTTTCTTCAAAAGAGTGAGTTATCGGTTTTTAAAAACGCGTCAATTTTTGAGTAAATAATGTTGCGCAAGCGAAAGCGCGAGTGTTTAAATTTCTCTACATTTTTAAAAGATATTGATAATGGAATTAAAAAGAAAGGTGTGGCTATAAAATATGACATTGCACCTAGCAGTTTATCAATAATTTTAAAAAATCGTCATCACATTCACGCACAATCCGAAGAACTGGAATCTCATAGAAAGCGAGTTAAAACGTGCAAATTTAAAAATTTATCTGCCACTTTAATAAGGTGGGTGAAGCTAGCCAGAGAAAAAACTTGCCTTTATCTAGGAACATAATCCGAGAATTTCGAATTCGAGAAAGTTTTTAAGAAATATGAGCCAAGAAACATTTTCAACGGGGATGAGACCGGTTTATTTTTAAAGGTATGCCAGATAAGAGACTTTACTTTTAAAAATGACAAATGTTTTGCTGGCAAGCAAAGTATAGAAAAGATTCCAATATATCCAAATATGGAGGGAGCTGAAAAAATGAAGCTGTTAGTTATAGGGAAGAGTAAGGCTCCACGATATTTTCGAGGAATCAAATCCTTAGAGATTGGTTATGATTTTAACAAGAAATGAATGACAAGGGAAATTTTCTAAAAAAGTTGTTTGTAAACAATTGCACAGCATATCAAAAATCATTGCAATCCAAGTTACACAATGTGAAGATATTGATGTCCAATGAGGTCGAATTAAGATTATGATAAGAGTAAAATTCATAAGCGTTAGGAATTTCTGTTTAGCGAAATTTCTATTTAACTAATTATTTCCGAGAAATTTCCAATTTTGTTATATAGAAGTTCCACTGTATATACAATTATTTTTATATTGTTATGATTATTAAAACTAGCGGAATTCAAGTGCATTGCAGATCTATTTATATTCGTTCTTTCTGACGAAAGCAAAAGTGATCAATAGTCCAATATCATTAAGTATTTAAAGCCAGTCATATGACAGAAAAACAAATCTATAGAAAGAAATTAAGTGTATACATTGATAAAATTAAAATACATACATACGAATTATAGTCTCTAAAGGCTTTTATGGCCTTTTAGATAAATCAGAAAACCACAAAACTGATATGGATTCACCGGAGTTGAAGGGGAAGCATTCAATAATAATTTTAGAATTGCAAATATATTTTTCTTTGTTCAAAGTTAAAAAATAACCTTACCTTTAGAGTGATATTTTTAAGTAAAGCGTCTTCCAGTACAGCTTGAAGCTTTCTGTTTATGTCAAGAGACAATTCAAGAGTCAAATGTTCATCACACACTTTACTGCTGTACATAGATGCCATAACACCATTTAATTTGGCTAACTGCGCCTGCAAGGATTTATAAAATGTTCACAAATAATATAACAATACATTTAAAGAAATTATAATATAAAAGAGGGATATGATATGATAAACGAGATTCTTGGACACATAAATTGGAGGTTGCCCAAGGTCTAGTAACTGCAACATTTACGATTTATTGTGGTTCGAACGTAGACATACGTAATAAACCTAGTAAAATCGAAGTTTAACTACGAGATGTTATGAAATATTCTTGAATTCCAAGTTCAGCACTGGCGAGCCGATACAAAGGCTTTGAAACGTTAGAGCAACTGCCATGAACATTGTTCAAAAAGCAATTAGCATTTTCCCCAATATTTAAAATTTACTAAATCAGGTCACCCTAAACATACCTAACATATAATCTATTAGAGCAGATATTATGTGAAACCAGACACAAATAAAACTGTCAACTTGTCCTACATTTTAATCTGGTATAACTCTGTTATTTTTTAAGATAAAAAATGCCAATTGTCAATTATCAAATATAACTTACATTTTTTAAACGACACACCTTGTAAATTGTAAAATGTGTAGAAAAAAAAATTAAGGATAAAGGCCGGTATATTTAGAATCAGGGGTGCTTTATTTGAAATATTGCACCAACGATATTGCCACGGTTTCGCCAAATATCGTGTCAACAATATGACGTGAATATACACTACGTTAGTTATGAAGTACAGAGTCATAGAAATATCACAAGTGCAATATTTTGCGTGATATTCAAATGAAGGCCAACAGAAAAAATATACATATCTATTAAAAGTGCAATTTACACAGAGTCTCATTAAAAAAACACAAATTATATTTGTATACTTGACAATTAACATTTTTTTTTGTCATTTTGATATCACAAAAAATAACAAATTTATAGCAAATTGAAATGTAGATACGTTAAAATGTTTACTCTGCACTATGTGATCCACTTATATCCACATTTGACTTATAAATTTGATTTGCGTCTAGAGATCGGCGGTAACTAAATTTTCGTGAATTTCCGTTTCACAAAATCATGTTTTATAGTTATCAGACTGCTTTTTCGATTAGCCCACGTTAGGTCTTTTTGGGTCTTTAAGACATGCGGAAGTAAGAGCAGCAGAATCAGAATCTGATCACGAAACCACGAGACTTAATTAATGATATATATGATGATAGAATGCCACCTTTTAGATTTATTATCTAATTTAGATACAGCTTTTTTGTAAACCATGGATAGCCGATTTGAAAAATCTGACCTGTTGCAACATAACAAGTGCAAATTTTAATACCAATAACCCGAAAATATCAGAATTCTGACATGACAATACGAAATATGTCTAAACATTTTAACATATTCAAAATATATATATATATAGGATGTTTATATTAAAATATGAAGATATAAAATATACAGCAACCTTTATAACAAAGAGTTGTGTTACATCTTTGCAGGCACGTTCGACAGACCCTCTCACGCTTCTTCTTAATACTAAAGTAACGTATGTTCCAAAATGATTTTATTCCAGTTATCGCGATGTGTGGGTTTGGGATGATGTTAGGCTGTGAATGATTACCTTAATTATTAACTACTCTAAACTAAGAAATCGATTAGAAAAATTGCCATCTATATAAATTATATTATACAGTGTGGGCCATATGTTGTAACATATAAGAAATTTTTTTATTTTTGATTTTTCAGAAATTTTTTTTTTGATAAAAGTTGGTGCATAAAGGAAAAAAATAGTTTTGATAGTGTCAAACTTTAATAATTTCTTGAGAATTAAATAAGAAATATCGTCTTCGCTCACGGAGCTCTACTGCTAATCCCTTGAGATGTTTTTAATAATGTTATTCTGATATAGAGTTTTAGAAAAAACGTTATTGATGGTTTTTGAAAACCCCTCACTAAATTAGTAAAACAAAATCACTAGGATGAAAATATTTTTTTAACAAATACATTCTCATTATTAATAAAAAATATTTTCATCGTAGTGAATTTATTTTAATATTTTAGTAAAGGATTTTATTAAAACTACCAATAATGAAAAACATTATCGAAAACATCTTAAGGGTTTAAGATACAGAGCATTGCAACTTATGCGAAATGATAATTCTTATTTAATTGTCTACAAACTATTCTATTTAAAAAAATAAAAATATTTTACAGTTAAACGATGAATATTCAATTTTAGATTTAATTAATTCCACTTTCTACCTACATATATAGACATGTCACATTTTTGTTTTTCTCTCTAACTCCCTATATATCTGACCTAAGGTTTAACACTATCAAAACTATTTTTTCTTCACGCACCAATTTTTATCAAAAAAAAAGTTTCCGCAGAAATCAATAATAAAACAGTTTCCCACATGTTGCGAACTTATGGCCTACACTATACATATTAAAAAACTGCATCTACAAAGTATTCTATTTGAAAAATACTATTTTGGTTTACTTTCTTTCACCACAAACCACAATTGACAATATCTTAACGAAAATTCAGTGGGGTCTGTTATCGAATTAGATTAATAGACAGTAGGTATATAGCCAATGTGATATTTATAGAACAATCTTAAACTAATTTAAATCAGGTTGAATAATCAAACCAGGAAATTCTAATTAACGCAAAAAATAGGATTTTGCTCGAAATATGGACATATTCAAATATTAATTTCTGTATAAATATGTAAACTTCAGTTAAACTTTCTGTAAATTGGAAAATTTCTCAATATAGCCCGAAAATTAAATTATACTGCAACATTTTATATGTATTATTTTATTTGTGGTAGTTCCACAAACATTTTAAAGCATGTAAAAAATTAACAATATTTAAAGAAAGTTATATTATAAGAACCATTGTTTACCCCTTTTATTTATATACTTATATACTTATAAATATGTCACCAGAATATCCATAAATAGCCGCTTTATAAAGTAATATACAATAATTTACCCTACGTAACAAACTATGTTGTTATTTAATATATTCACTCTTAAAACTCACCATAATTTCTTCGATCAAAAGGGAGCATGAAATAAATTTAGAAAGATTAACATGATTATGAACAAATAATAATTATGAATGTATAAGGGTTTTTCAACAGAGTAATATTAAAATGAACAAATATTTCAAAAAGTGGTTTAAGAGATGATCATGTCTAATATAAAAATGCAAGAAAGAAAAAATAAAAAATATATAAATTTAAAAAATATTTTTATAATTTTTGTTACCAGCCAAGTTTAGTGTTACTTCATACAAAAGAAAGGATAAGCTGTAGATTTCGGCATGCGATGTTGTAAGCACTTCGATTAATAAAAATCTGGTTGGTGTTTTGACAAAAACAAATCATATTCTGTTCTGATCAAGTTGTTATATTGTTTAGTCATACAAGGGCTTTCATGTAGGCGTTGGGTATTTTGAAAATATGAGACACAACTTTAAGTTTTACGATAAGAATAGCTGAAATATTTATTTGGATGTAATAATAAAATTTCTAAAAAACTAGTACTTATATAATGAACGTTTTCAGTTTTCGACTTTACATTAACTTAAAGAAAATGGTACAAAAAACACTTGTTAGTCATAACAGATAAATATCTTACTTCAAACTTATCTAAAAGTCAGACGTCCTTAAAATGTATTTATTTATTTAATAATATACACAGGTGTTTTATGAAATTTCGAGGTATCACCAGACGAAAGAAATAATTTTTAACATATTACTTTGAGAATAAACAAGAAAATACTACTTATAAATGAAAATCGTTAAATCTTAATTCTACCTAAAAACTGTCAGATCTGATCAAAGAACTGTTCACGAAGAGCGAAAAAAGATAACAATAAGGAAACTAGTTTAACGCAAAAGAAAATAGGAGCACTATTGCGTTATATCTGTGACCGAAAAAGTCGTTAAACACTCTTGAATAACGTACATCAATTGTTATTACAAAAGTTTAACATTAATGTGCAATCGTAAAAAATATATTGAAAAAAATAATAAAAAAGCTAATAATATAATAAATTTACAATACTAAGCTTTAATAATATCACAGATATAAATTCGATTCAGAAAATACTTTGTCATAGAAAAATTATTCCGCTGACAAACTTATATACAGTAAATTACATGCAGAAAATTAGAACTAAATGTAAAAAACACTAGGAGGTATCACACAAAAACACAATAAAATCAAAAGAACACAAAAATACATAAAAACACTATATAGCAAAACCAATATTAAAATCATCTTAAACTAACATAGAAACAAAGTGATTTTAAAATACATGCTGATGACTGAATGAGCAAAAAAATATTTAAATAAATACTTAAAGAAGAAACGAAAATAACAGATATAAAACACAAACAGATATATAACATAAAAATAGATATAGAGAAAATATAACAGACAAATAAATACGCATAGTTAGAAGCACCTAGACAGAAAGGAAAAAGAGAAAACAGCGAGAGAGAAAGGAAAGAAGAGAGAAGTATATCAAAGTCAAAGTCAATGCTTTATTATCAATTAAAACCAAATAGTTTTGTTAAGAAAGCTAATTAAAAAAGCTCAATAAAAAAAAAAAAAAAATATATATATATATATATATATATATATATATATATATATATATATATATATATATATATATATATATATATATATATATATATATATATATATATATATATATATATATATATATATATATATATATATATATATATATATATATATATATATTATATATATATATATATATATATATATATATATATATATATATATATATAAATATATATATATATATATATATATATATATATGTAAATATATATGTATATATATATATATATATATATATATATATATATATATATATAATTTTATTTGTTTAATTTTTCTTTGACCAGTTTGAGTATATATTTTTATTTCAATTTTCTTGATTTAAGGTCAATTTAAAAACTTTACACATATACTTTAAATCATATATTTGCCCATAAACATGATGTAGTTAGATAACGTTTCGACCGCGTCGGTCTTTTTCAAATCTAAAAATGGAGAGGGGCGTAGAATTTTAATTTAGTATTTTTAGATTTAATATTTTATCTTGTTAGTATTACCTTATATATATATATATATATATATATATATATATATATATATATATATATATATATATATATATATATATATATATACTGTTCTCCTATAGAACTTTTAAATTTTCTCTGCATCAGGTAGGCTGATTCCAGTAAAAAAAGAAAAGGTAAAGTTAATATTTTTTAAAAACAAGGGCTTGCATGAGTCCCTAGCCTTGTATAAGTACCTTACGGCTTTTTTGTAATATAAATATTTGATTAAAAAGCTGTCTCGAGCATGCACCTCAGAAATTAAATCCGTACCTCAGAATGGACTCACTTAAAGAAAAATATGCGTTTCTTGTTGTAGAACTATCCAATTCATTTCTAATAACTCTAATTGCATAGTAGCTGGATGATAACTCTGAACAAAGATTCTTTATATGGGCTTCAAACTTTAATTCATCAATTAAGTGTTATAACACTCTACTCACATTTAATGGACATAATACACGTTTTATTTAAATTTGACCTTATGTTGTCAAGTAATTCTAACTGGTCATTACCATCCAACAAAATCGTAGCATCATCAGCGTACACTGTAAAATTTTCCCTAATTTAGAGCTACTCCCCTAAAACCACATGTTTCCCACTTTTCTATGAGTATTTTATGACTCATGCATCGAACGATAAATAGCTGCAGCAGAGTTCTTATTCTTATATACAGTGATTTCGAGAAATGAGAAAATAGCATTTCTGCTACTTTTATTACTTTGAAAACAAAACTGTGCTGTGCTTAGTATACAATGATGTTTATTTAAGAATATTAACATGCATTTTTTACCAATTTTTCCACTATTTTAGCCAAGTTCGATGACTCGAGCAGAGCGGCCGGTCGATAACTTGCTGGGCAATTTAAATCGCCTAGAGGGATATGGATTACTACAGCCTTTTTTAAAGAGGAAGAAAATTGTCTCATAGAAAAGGAAATATTTATTGCCTCAGTCAAAACTAACATCACTTCATTTGGCAGTTTTTTAAATATTTGTATCGATCCCATGCACTTGACTTTTTATATCAGAAAGTACTTATTTCATTTCATTTATATGTGTAGGCGCCAGGAAAAACTATTCACAAATGTTTGTTTGCTTTAAATATACTCTAAAATCTGTATTCTCTGGAATTTTACTCGACATGTTTGAAGCCATGGAACAAAAAGCACAATAAGTTCATTGGCTGATAGAATAGATCCAAGGTTATAAGAGAAATTGACACATTCCCCTCCAGTTCATAATTATTTTTCAAGCTCCTTTTTGTACGTTGTAGGAGTTTGTTAGTCTACCCTTATAATAAAGTTGTTTGTCTACTCTTATTGTTCATCTATAAACGGATCTGTAAATATTATATAACGGCTCTGGATGCAGTGTCTTTCTTGAGCATACTCCTGGACCAGAGATTAGATTGGAGGGCACATGTTGACAAGGTTGCAACAAGCATGAGCCGATATTGTTTTGCACTGAGAGTATTGCAGAATACAGTGGGTGGTGATGCTCCCCTTTTGGCATATCATGCCTATGTCCAGTCTCGTCTGAGATACGGAATAATTTTTTGGGCTAATTCCTCTGAGGCAGACATGGTCTTCACAATCCAGAAGAGATGTTTGAGGATTGTTTTCAACATGGATAGACGACAGATTTGTAGAAATGTCTTCACATCAAAAAACATTTTAACTTTATACTGCCTCTATATTTTGAAGTGTGTCAATTATGTTTACTTTGTATGATAAAAATGTTAACCTTAGGGTAAGAGAAACCATTTCATGTATCTCCTTATAGATCAAATAAAAAAAAAATTCAAATATTTTTTCCTCTAAAACATCGTTAACTTTATCAATTCAAATATAAAATCAATCATATAGTTATTTTTTTCTAGGAATCGGTTATGTATAAAAATCAAAACTCCGTTTTCAAAATTTGATCTGGAATAGTTATCAACTAGTACATAATTGGTCAAAAAAAAACTGGTTAATTTATATTAAGGCAATGTTCGTTCACAGAGTAAAAATATATTAGGAAATCTTAAATTATCTAGTAAAATTAAAAGTTAGTGAATTTTAACTCTGATTGTATATTTAAAAACATTAAGGTGACATCATCTTCATTAGACTGTTTTCTAAAAAAAAACATCTTTATGAGGTGTCATCCAAATTAATTATTTCATCAGCATATTCCAACATATTTTATCGAGTTTACTCAATAAAGTCTAAATTTACATCAGTTTGAGAGCCCTCAACACGCAATACAGGAACGAGTGAACAGAAACATTCATTATTGGCAAATTGATATAAAGCTATAATAATTCGCATAAAGCTATTTTGGTGTATCTGAAATTATTGTTTATAAAATTATTCTTTATGACTAGTATTGACTTAATTTTGGATTGCGAGGAAAATTTAGTGTTGAGTTAGTAACATTATCTCTTTAAAGTTTATATTTAAGAGTTAGAAATTATATTTTAGTGTCAAAATTTGGAAGCGTATTTACAAAGTGCACTACGTTATATGAAAACGATCTTTTAAAATCTTATTACGATGCTGAGAAACTGCAACAATTCCCCTTCTGTGGAGATTTAAATTATGAACGACAGTACGAAATTTAATTTTTTTAATATAAATACGGGGACGATTTAAATTTAATATATTCAATAAGAAACTTCAAAAGCTAATGTTAGAATCTGTATAACGAATTATACAGGATGTCAAAAAATTATGAAAATTTAAAATGTCCTAAGGAGTAAAGTATCCTTATTTCTATACTTAAAATATGTTATTTGGAAAGGACTAGAGGTTTTGGATTCCTTTTGTTTATTTCAGACCACTTGTAATAAATATTTAATCTAAACATATTAATTTCCAAGAAACCGTAGAAAATGGGAAATTTTATAAAGTTTGTAATATAAATACGGGGGCGATTTAAATTTAATATATTCAATAAGAAATTTCAAAAGCTAATGTTAGAATCTGTATAACTAATTATACAGGATGTCAAAATATTATGAAAATCTGAAATGTCCTAAGGAGTAAAGTATCCTTATTTCTATACTTAAAATATGTTATAAAAAATGTTATTTGGGAAAGATAGAGGTTTTGAATTCCTTTTGTTTATTTCAGTCCACCTGTAATAAATATTTAATCTAAACCTATTCATTTCCAAGAAACTGTAGAAAATGGGAAATTTTATAAAGTTGTGCTAAATTTATCTAGACTCGGCATTAGAACCTGCTATTTCTTTCAAAATAACCTTTTTTTATAAAATGTTTCATTAACTATAAAAATAAGGGTACTTCACCCTTTATATTAATTTTCTATTTTTAAAATTTTTGGTCAATCTGTATAACTAATTCAAATTTCAATAATACTTTTCGTAGTTCAAAATTTTTCTTACAGTCGTCTTACAAAGAACAAAGTAATGAAGATTGCGTTCCTCAATCAAATTAGCTCTGGTAAATATTTCTTCGCCCTCAATGTATCGGTTCTCTAATTGCTGTTTACTTTATTTGAACCGAAAATGAAAAGGACGAACCATGGCTTTGACCTCAACTGCGTGGCAATAAAAAGTCATACCGGTATAACTAATGTCATAGAGCTGCAACAACAATCGACTGTTTTTTAACATGACTCTTGTCATTGCTGATAGGGACGGCAAGGTGAATTTATAAATTTCGTGTAAATTATGTATGCCTACATGGCGAACGATAAGTTTTAGCTATAATACAGGTGAAAAGAAATCTTTACCAATATTTTAACAACTTAGTTTACATAACATTGTAAAGTTATACATTTTCCTTTTTTTTAATACACTTTCATTACTATATTAGTTCAGTACACTTTTTGTTTAACTTCACTCATTTTGATTCTATAACGATAACAAAATAGAGTTTAAGGTCGCGTAATTTCAATTTCAATGTCATCGAAATTATTTACCTCGCATATGTATCGTTTATTTCCTTTTGTTAGGTCACCTGGATTCATTAACCACTTTACGGTAATGTTACGAATATAAGGAACGTTATATTTACAATTTATGTATTTGCATTGACCTATCGAAAATATTTCGTTTTTTCATTGTTTTTGTTTTAAGGTAAATTTCGCTTTGTCCATAAAATTGTGCCACATTACCCAGAGGTAAATGTTCAAAACTATTGAAAAAGTTGAGCCTTGTAAATTCCGTGAGAAATCATGAATTATTGAGTGAGATTCCTTTTTACCATACCCTTACCCTAAACGAAGATGAGTCTGCTGTGACAGTGCCCGTCGTATTGTCATCTTAACAAGACTTTTCGATTCTCTAGACTGCAGATGGATGTGGCATTGTATTAGGTTAAATCCTATTTTCTTGAACGGGTATAAAGTGTCGCAATTTGAAATTGGGAGTGTGCCCTTTTTAATATCATTAGTGTTTCACAAAAGTCTGTTTTGGGTCCCCTGTTGTTTGTGTTACATCAAAGGTCTTAATAAGTTGTTAGATTCACAACCTTCGCAGATATGATATTTTTATGGCGCAGTAATAAAAACGTCTGTCAGTATTGAGCTGTTAAGGTATAGGTGGACGTCAACTATCTAAAATTAAGTGTGCGTACCTAAATTCCTAATTCTCTGTAAACACATTTCCGAGTTGTGGCCCAAGAGTCGAATGTCTCTTGGGCAGTGAGTACCTCGCAGCCGTTGGTTTGAACTTACATTATTTTGTCTGCTTTTGGGGCAAAGTACTAGCTTTTGTTTTTCAAAATTACACATCCACCATTTTTAAAATCGAACAAAAAAATATTAAAATGTTATGTAACAATCTAATAGATTCTTAAAAACACCGTAAAATATATTAGATATAAAAAAAATAATGCAACTAGAACATTATATACCTTATTGCTATCCATACTGTTTGAAGTGAGAGTGCCCGACTGTTCTCTCAAGACATATCCTTGCAATAATTTGGTTTTCTTTTGTATCTCTGCTACTAATGTGTTTACATGTTCTTCTAGAAAATCAATTTTTTCTGATTTTTTCGCACTGATTCTTTGAAGCTTTACGATATGTTCTATAAGCGTCTGTTTGTCTATGCTAGCTTCTGGCTGAATTACCTGTAAAAAATATATACAAAGGTTATTGTGGAAGCCCTGAATAAATCGAAGAATTTTAATACCGCAAATATCTGTTGATACGGGACTTCAAGACTTATAAATTGGAAGATATAAAAACGAGGTCTACGTCAACTAGACCAAAATCAATTGATCGAGGTCAACTGATCGAAAACCAATTGATTAAGTTCGACAAGTAACCAAAAATCAATTGGCCCTAAAATTTTATTGATACACGAATACACTAGTCAAGAAATGCGACTGATGTTATAATGGCGCTACTGGGGAGTTTAAAGCATCCTAATTATAAATAAATTCAATATGCACTCAATTCTACAAGTTTTTCGTAGATTTCTAATTTTTTGTTTCCTACAAACTTCGAAAGAAAAAATTCTTTTAATAGACCCAACGCAGCTAATTCAACATCACTTAAGTTTTAATAAAACGTTTCATACCTTAGTATTTTTTTAATTTGTGGTCCAACAAATATTCCTTCCTTAAGCTTAGCATCACCTAGATTAGGAAAAATTTGTTTATGAAATATAATCGCTATTAGGCACCGTACAAATTAGTAAATATATAATTTTACGTTATGCCCATATAAGCCAAATTTTCGGGAGTCCCGAACTAGTTCATTTAATTCAGCTTGTTACATTAAATAGGGTGCTTTTTCTTCACTTTCGGGAAAATAAGAACCGCCCTTTTCTTATACATTATTATTCTGCCTTATTATCATACATTTGTAAATCTACCTCTCAATTTGTCGGGGCACTGGAGCACGTAAACGTTCTCCATAAAGAACCGTTTTTATTGCTGAGGGAATATCGGGATATTTAATGTTATGTTGGTTCTCGCCAAATCATTGAAACTACAAAGAGCCCAGATGAACGTTTGCTGTTTAACCAGTTAATTAGATTTGCTGCACAGGTTTGACAACATATGCAGGAAACCAGTCCCGATCTTGATTGCCAATAACACATCCAAAATACTTATGATGACTGATCAGCAAAAACTATCCGCTGGGTTAAAATAGGTAAGTTTCGGCACTTTAGACGTTCTTGGTACTGTCGCGTACACCGATTCACAGATGTGATATGATGTTTACAGGTGTCAACTAACTTTATACAACACAAAGGAAAGACTAATACAAAGGTCTTACAATTGGCTTTTACGTCGCACTTCGCTTGACTATCTAATACTGATCACTATTCGTGCGAAACCAGTACTGATGATCCGACGACCGTGCGGCTGCTTTTATAGCCGTTTCGTACTCCTCGTATTTATTACAAACATAGGGAACCGAGAGTATTACAAGTGACGATATAGTTTCATACAGGGGACCTTCGATAAGTAGCTGTCTCTTCGATGACTAAGGGGCATAGTGAAATAGGAAATTACACGGGGTTTAATAAGTATCTCCGTTATTTTAAGCCCTAGGGGGCTGAAACTTTGTAGATGAGGGGGGGTCATCCCCATACACCCCCATGAGGTGTTACCCGAATGTGAGCAATTTCTCTAACTTGGGGAAAACGTAGATTTGGCAACGTTGCACCCCGGTATGTTGCAACAGTACAGTTCACTTTAACAACTTAAATATGTGAAACATCCACGTGCTCATTGATATGTACCGAAATTATAATTAACATCTAACATTTCAAAGAGGACAAGGCTAAGGCGAAACCCCTCCCTACAGCACTACGCAACGCGCAAGCGTTAAAAAACGTTCAAGCTTTATACCGAAACCCGAATTTATTTTTTTTATTCCAACAAACTTTACTTTTAAAATAATGTGATTAAAATACTATTAATTTTTGCAAAAATCATAACTCAAAAATCTTACGTGTTAGGAAGTTTTAACCACCAGTTTTTATTTCCATTTGCCTTATACTAATAACAATACTGAGAATATAACTTTTGTCGGCCAATCTATCTTTTCTGCCAACTGATTGTATTTTAAAAAATTTCAAAAATACTTATGACGTTAATAAGTTCAATAATAAGCAGTGGCGGCTGCTAGGTCTCAGACGTGGGGGGTCAAAATCTCGTCCAAATATATTTTGGCAAAAATATTTAAGCGCATAATAATTATTAAGTAAGACTTACCCTAATCCCTTTTATATTTTAAGTCGTTCCTCCTCTCCTTTTGATCCACAAAGTGATCTATGACCTTTTCATTGAAATTTGGAATATTTTTCACCAATTTTCTTTCGATGCTTATCATAGCTAATGCACAAAGCCTTGACCGTCCCATTGTTTTGCGCAAAAAGGTTTTAATTCATTTTAGTGTGCATGTTCACTTTCCACTGTTGTTATGGGTATCGTACACAGGATATTTAACAGTTTCACAGTTTCCGAAAATGTTTCGGATAAATTCATAATTTTAGTAACAAATGGAGAATCGCAACAGCACCAGCGCTGATTTGAAAATCTTCTCGGTTATAAATCACTTCTAGTTCGGATTTTAATTTTAAGACATTAACTGTAAGATAATGTGCGTTTAACATTTTTAAAATGTCTTCAGAGAAGTTTGCTTTGTATGCTCCAAATTTATCTGTCTCAAACAGTTGCGAAATCATTAAATGGTCACTAAAGGCAAATCTATTTCTATTGCAATTCTGTGCGACACTGAATCACGCACTTTTTGAATATTTTCAGCAAATGCTGTAATGTACTTTTTAACTGATATAACATCAATAATTCGTTTTTGTAACTGATTGAAAAGTATATCAGCATGCGGCACTATCAAGTGAAAAAAATCCAACCAAAGTATATGAAATTTTCATTCTGCAAATAGCCTTTTAAAAAAAACAGCTTGATTCAAAGTGTTTCCGTCTTCCTCTCCATTCATAATATTTTCTAAACAGTCTAATAAGTCAGTTTTATAGGTATGCACAGTTTCTACACATGTAATGTTGAAATTCCATCGTGTAGGAGCAGATTTAGGTAGTCGTCATCTCACAAATGTATCTAATACAGCTGTAGGTTTGAGCGACCTTTATCGGTTTATGCTGACTGGTCGATTTTTGCAATACAAGGTTCAGTTGATGAGCATAGCAGTGAATGCAGTTTGGATATTTTGCTTTGATTTTTGTTTGAACGCCGCCTAATTTGCCGCTCATGACTGAAGCACCGTCGTAGCTTTTTTACTTATTTGACGTTTCATTAATTTTCAATTCTTGTAATTCCTCAATTATTACATCTGCTAAATGTTGTGCCGTTGTACCTCGTGGAATAATTAATTTCCAAAATCGCTCCTGTACAATGCCAACACACAACAACACCAAAATATATCTTAAAATTGAAGTCATTTGGGCTTTATTAGAACTGTCAGTAGTCTCATCAGCTTAAACGGCAAGAAAATGTGATTGTTCAATTTCTTGTTTTATTTGAAAATGGATTACGGCCAGCATAGAATCCAAAATTTCGTTCCTGATGGACTTGGAAATTCGTTTAAAAACAGTGTTTTTTTCATATGTTCTTTAAATATCGCATCTAATTCGGATACGAAATCTATAAGTCCGCGAAAAATGCCTGGATTTTCCGATGAATCACTTTCATCGTGCCCGCGTAATGCAACTTCAAATAATCCACAAAATTTTACACAGTCAATTATTTTATTTAATATACATATCGGTTTTCAGAAATATTTTCATTGAAATCGCAGAAAAACAGATTTCCGATACGCACTGTCCAGTTTTTGCCTTAGGTCCACATGGCCGAGAGAAGCGTAAATCATAGATTATTCATATGAAGAACCGAAAAAGAATGTTATTTTAATTTTTTCCTTCAAATGTTTAATTTTTTTTTGTCCATAAGACATAATAGGAGTCAAGGGTAACAAAATAAAGCATTCTTAACTTCACACCCGCAAATCCAGTCACACAATGAATACCTGGATTATTTAAAGTACCTGTTCATATCCTTTCTCCAGTTCTTGGTCGCTTGCTTGATATGTAAATTTAGAACAGGTCTTCGACTTTCTTTAAATTCAATTCGGCGTGTATAATTAAAAATCAAAGCTGCTTTCAAAAACAAAATGTTTTGCACAACAGGCATAATTACTTTGAAATAATCTAAAACACGTTAACAAAAGCAACATGCCATACGATAACATATCCCGAACTCAAAAATCGAATACGATCAATCCAGGCCGGTCGTCGACTTCTTTGCATCATTGCAAAGACTTACACAAACAAGCGCCTATTTACCTCTCCATAAGCCTTTAAAACTATTGAGGACTGTTTTTCAACCAGTCCCAGAAAGCAGCAATAACGTCGCGTCGCCATGCAAATATTACTACGGGCGGCGGGTGAATGTAAAGGCCGAGAATTTAATTGTAATATTAGTGTAGCGGCGTGATAATGAATAATGTATTCGATACTTAGTTGAAAAAAAAAATATAAAACTGCAATAAGCTCATATATGTTTGAATTATTGAATTGAATTAGATAAGTTCAATTTAATTCAATTTGGTAGGTCATTACTAAATGACCCTTAGGAGAAACCGCCACTGATATTAAGGACAATATGGACAAAAAGAATAATTTATTGATTTTAGTATTTAATGTTACCAATACTTGTCCTAGTTACTGTCCTCATAGGCAAATTTATTGACCTAATCAAGTTGGAGCTGAGAAATGTACTCCCTCTCCTCTTGTATTGCATCTCTCACGTTGGGAATGGTTGTAGCAGTTGGAGTCTTGGCTTAAACTCTTCGTTTCAGCAGCTTGTCCCATAAATGTTAATTTGGATTTACGTCAAAACTGCAAAGTGGCCATTCCATAACTGGAACTTTCACATCACTTACGTTTTGTTTAGCGATGGCAACTGTGTGTGGTTTCGCATTATCCTGCATAAAGAGGATATATTCACCGATAAATCCAGCATAAGATACCATATGCTCCACGACACTACCTTTAATGAAGTGAGAACACCCCTATTGCCAGGTCTGTTTTGTCTTTCTATGAAAACAAGCTTAGTTTTAACTGTCAAGAATATGCCTCCCCATATCATACAGGATCAATGGCTGTAGCTGACTCGCTCTTCAATGCAGACCTGTAAATAACACTTCTTCAGGACGCTATAAGACCCGTTTTCTTCTTTCAAAAAGACATTTGCCCATTCATTAATTGACCAATCAAAATGCTGTCGTGCAAATTGGAGTCGCGCTCAGCGACCGGCTATGTCAATTTTGGGTCCAGTGGCAGGTCTACAAGGCAGTAGGTTTGTTTTGATAGGCTTCTTCTTACCGTCCATTCGCTAACAGTCAGTCTTCGGAAAGTACGAAGGTGCCGTGGCACTTGTACTGCAGTTAAGTGACGCTCACATAATGTCATCGACACGATGAATCGATCTTCTCATTCAGATATAATGCGTGGCCTACGACTTCCTGGTCTCCGATGGAAGAAACTAGACTCCTGAAAGCTTTGATATACCCTGCGAACGCAAGATCGACTTAGATTTAACTTGCGAACCACATAGGTTAGCTACTTTCAAGAAATGCAACTGCTTTTTGTACCTACTTCCGGTGAAGGGGCCTTTATTTTAACATTTTATTGAGTTTTTATTACACGGAACACAGGACTAATACATAGTGATACTCACATAACATGAAATCTGTTTTATTTTGGTAAACTAACAAAATTATGTATATCCAACTACTGATTTAAACATTTTTATGTGATATAGTGGTACATTTTATGTGTATAAAAAACTATATGTTATGTGGTACCTATTTTCTAAGATAAATATTAAACATATAAATCACAAAAATCTAGTATCCTTGCTTTTACACATTGTAACTTTAATGTTAATCGTTATTTCAATAACCTATTTTACCATTAATTAAGTCTTAGTAAAGAATTACAAAATCAACTACTTGTAGTTTCCAGATAGTCTCAAGCAGAAAAACAAAGGATAGCTAATAAGAGTAGTATTATAGACTAGGCCTATAGTTCAGTTCAGTTAGAGACGATATTTTTATTTTTTTTACAATAAGACTAAATTGGGGACTGCCACTAATTCATTTTATAATTGTCTTTATTAAGGCTTAGTTAAACAAAAGTAGAGTCTTGGAATGACCATTAATGTTAAAATTATAATATACATACATACACTTAATGTCGTTACTTCATTATTAGTTACTCCTAGTTTATTTGATAAAAAATTATAAAAGCTTTTTTTGGTTATTGTTTTATTTACCAAACCAACTTCTAATGATAAATGTTCGCTTTTTTTAAATATTTAGTTAGCAGTAAGCGAATATGGAAAATGTTCATAAAACTCTTGATTGGGGTTTTAAGAATTTCAATTCAATACAGGGTTCGTATATACCTGATATATGTCAGATACAGTGTGACCCATTTAAAAGCGGAATACCCTTATATCTCAGGAATTAACTATCATGATAGTTTCAAATTTTGGTGATGTATATGGATTTAAAATATGATTATTTCTGACACATTCAACTTTGATATGGTTTATTGGCGTGCGAGCATAGAGGGGGGAAAATGGTACGATTTTTATGAAAAAGATATTAGGGATTTTTTTAACGATATTTTGATTCTCGATTCTCACTCAACATCATCAAGAACCCTCTTATACCAAATTTCAACAAGATAAGTCATTAGCCTTGGGAAATACAAGCTCTCAAAAAATTCTTTTTTTTTAATTTCAAAGGCAGAAATCTCTTAAACTATTGTCTTGATCAAGAAACACTATTTTACATTTTTTTATTATTTTGACCATCTGTATCGAATTTAGAAAACAAAATAGTTCTAAGACGTCCTCTAAAATATGTTCGAGTTTTTCAGCTCTGCTATTGTGATCCTTATTATTTTTATTAAAATTATAAAAATAAAAAAAATGCCTTAAAGCATTTTTTTTACTAAAATTCAATAAAGATCGTTTAAATAATAAAAAAAAATATTGGTATAAGTGGGATCTTGATGATGCTGAGTAAGAATCGAGAATCAAAATTTCGTTAAAAAACTCGCTATCTTTTTCTTAAAAGTCGTACCATTTCCTCCCCTCTAAGCTCGTACGCCAATGAGCGATCTTAAAGTTGAATACATCAAAATAGTCATATTTTAAATCCATACACATCACCAAAATTTAAAACTAAAATTGCTAAGATGTCAGGGTGTTCCGCTTTTAAATGGACCACACTGTATATATCCGATATATATGATTTTTAAAAATTTTATTATTTAATAAAAAACGGCATTGTTTTATGCATAAACTATATTTTAACAAACACATTAAAAAAAATTATCTTCTAAACAACAAAATTTTTTATTCTAACTCTAATACTCTAACATGGATCCTGGCATATCTTCATCTGATGAATTATTAATATCAATAATGTTATTAGCGATGGTTCCCATACTCATATAAGGTTGGTTTTCTTTTTGTCTATATTTTGATTCATGCACTTAACCATGAAAATCAGTCTAATGGCTATTTAGTTTCCTAAGGGATTCCGTTGATCTTGATCTTGATCTTTCAATCCCTGCTGTACAAGCCACTGCAGAGTATAACTGCTCACAAAAATCTAAAAATATATTGTCTGGCCAGTCTAAGTCCAACACAAGAACCGATTTCCACCACGTAAAGTAAACCTAAAATGATCCCCAAAAAAGTACTTTGGGAATGGGCTTACTTTTGATATAAGAGATAACAAATGGAACAAAATAACTGTTAATATTGTTTAAATACTCAAAAGCCTCCCTTTTTGAGTAGATGTTAAATGTCTTAAAAATCGGCGATCTATAATATTTGTTAGATAACGGAATGGTCTAAGTGCCCTATTATTTTTTATATAGAAACTTTTTTTTATTGGAAGTGGCAAATCCAATTTTAATTTGTCACACCTCTACACATATAGTTATAGTTGTATAGCCTTTTTCAATCCTATCAAGAGCTAAGGCTATTGGGCAATTAATTCTGTGGCATTTAATGCAATCTGAGCATCACTGACAATTTTTACAATGTCACTTTCGATAACATCTTTATGGTTGTGACATAACTGAACCAATACCCCCCTACTGTCTAAAAACGATTTAAGCGTATTGTTCATTATGTTCCATCTTATTTCCAGAGGCATAACTAATTTTTTGCCTCCACCTTCTCTGTAGAGACCAGATGGTACTTGTTTGTTCCGGAAATATTTTATAACTTTTAAATATATAAATTCAAAATGTGAGCTGAGCATCCACTGTATCATGCCGATTTGTTTTTCTAGTTCGGAACGCATTTTTGTACATTTCCTGTACTGTATGTGAAGAAAAGTTACTTTAACTTGGAACTTGCTTTCTGTTTTCCCTATTGCCTCAAATGCATGTTTGAAGGTACTCTGCAGTATGTGATTCTGCTCCAGAGGCGTGCAGTCCATGGAAGCAAGGGAAGCAGTGCTTCCCCAAAAAAAATTATAAAACATCTTCTAAAATGTAATTTTTGAAATAGGAAACCATTAATTTAGTTTATATTAAAAATACTAAAATATTATCTTAATTATCAAGCCCATAATAAATGCGGCCTTGACTCCTACCCAGCCACAATAGAATATCGAATAGAACCTATGCGGGCCGCTAGCTTCTCTGCAGCCAAGTCCTGTATGCTTGATTTCCTGCGAAACGAGCCAGAGGTTACTGAACTTTCCACCGGCTGTTTGCATTTCAGTCGCGTGCTTTTATGAAAAAGATATTAGGGATTTTTTTAACGATATTTTGATTCTCGATTCTCACTCAACATCATCAAGAACCCTCTTATACCAAATTTCAACAAGATAAGTCATTAGCCTTGGGAAATACAAGCTCTCAAAAAATTCTTTTTTTTTAATTTCAAAGGCAGAAATCTCTTAAACTATTGTCTTGATCAAGAAACACTATTTTACATTTTTTTATTATTTTGACCATCTGTATCGAATTTAGAAAACAAAATAGTTCTAAGACGTCCTCTAAAATATGTTCGAGTTTTTCAGCTCTGCTATTGTGATCCTTATTATTTTTATTAAAATTATAAAAATAAAAAAAATGCCTTAAAGCATTTTTTTTACTAAAATTCAATAAAGATCGTTTAAATAATAAAAAAAAAAATTGGTATAAGTGGGATCTTGATGATGCTGAGTAAGAATCGAGAATCAAAATTTCGTTAAAAAACTCGCTATCTTTTTCTTAAAAGTCGTACCATTTCCTCCCCTCTAAGCTCGTACGCCAATGAGCGATCTTAAAGTTGAATACATCAAAATAGTCATATTTTAAATCCATACACATCACCAAAATTTAAAACTAAAATTGCTAAGATGTCAGGGTGTTCCGCTTTTAAATGGACCACACTGTATATATCCGATATATATGATTTTTAAAAATTTTATGATTTAATAAAAAACGGCATTGTTTTATGCATAAACTATATTTTAACAAACACATTAAAAAAAATTATCTTCTAAACAACAAAATTTTTTATTCTAACTCTAATACTCTAACATGGATCCTGGCATATCTTCATCTGATGAATTATTAATATCAATAATGTTATTAGCGATGGTTCCCATACTCATATAAGGTTGGTTTTCTTTTTGTCTATATTTTGATTCATGCACTTAACCATGAAAATCAGTCTAATGGCTATTTAGTTTCCTAAGGGATTCCGTAAATCAGATTGGACCAAACCAAAAGAAGAAAAGATCTTTCAATCCCTGCTGTACAAGCCACTGCAGAGTATAACTGCTCACAAAAATCTAAAAATATATTGTCTGGCCAGTCTAAGTCCAACACAAGAACCGATTTCCACCACGTAAAGTAAACCTAAAATGATCCCCAAAAAAGTACTTTGGGAATGGGCTTACTTTTGATATAAGAGATAACAAATGGAACAAAATAACTGTTAATATTGTTTAAATACTCAAAAGCCTCCCTTTTTGAGTAGATGTTAAATGTCTTAAAAATCGGCGATCTATAATATTTGTTAGATAACGGAATGGTCTAAGTGCCCTATTATTTTTTATATAGAAACTTTTTTTTATTGGAAGTGGCAAATCCAATTTTAATTTGTCACACCTCTACACATATAGTTATAGTTGTATAGCCTTTTTCAATCCTATCAAGAGCTAAGGCTATTGGGCAATTAATTCTGTGGCATTTAATGCAATCTGAGCATCACTGACAATTTTTACAATGTCACTTTCGATAACATCTTTATGGTTGTGACATAACTGAACCAATACCCCCCTACTGTCTAAAAACGATTTAAGCGTATTGTTCATTATGTTCCATCTTATTTCCAGAGGCATAACTAATTTTTTGCCTCCACCTTCTCTGTAGAGACCAGATGGTACTTGTTTGTTCCGGAAATATTTTATAACTTTAAAATATATAAATTCAAAATGTGAGCTGAGCATCCACTGTATCATGCCGATTTGTTTTTCTAGTTCGGAACGCATTTTTGTACATTTCCTGTACTGTATGTGAAGAAAAGTTACTTTAACTTGGAACTTGCTTTCTGTTTTCCCTATTGCCTCAAATGCATGTTTGAAGGTACTCTGCAGTATGTGATTCTGCTCCAGAGGCGTGCAGTCCATGGAAGCAAGGGAAGCAGTGCTTCCCCAAAAAAAATTATAAAACATCTTCTAAAATGTAATTTTTGAAATAGGAAACCATTAATTTAGTTTATATTAAAAATACTAAAATATTATCTTAATTATCAAGCCCATAATAAATGCGGCCTTGACTCCTACCCAGCCACAATAGAATATCGAATAGAACCTATGCGGGCCGCTAGCTTCTCTGCAGCCAAGTCCTGTATGCTTGATTTCCTGCGAAACGAGCCAGAGGTTACTGAACTTTCCACCGGCTGTTTGCATTTCAGTCGCGTGCTTTTATGAAAAAGATATTAGGGATTTTTTTAACGATATTTTGATTCTCGATTCTCACTCAACATCATCAAGAACCCTCTTATACCAAATTTCAACAAGATAAGTCATTAGCCTTGGGAAATACAAGCTCTCAAAAAATTCTTTTTTTTTTAATTTCAAAGGCAGAAATCTCTTAAACTATTGTCTTGATCAAGAAACACTATTTTACATTTTTTTATTATTTTGACCATCTGTATCGAATTTAGAAAACAAAATAGTTCTAAGACGTCCTCTAAAATATGTTCGAGTTTTTCAGCTCTGCTATTGTGATCCTTATTATTTTTATTAAAATTATAAAAATAAAAAAAATGCCTTAAAGCATTTTTTTTACTAAAATTCAATAAAGATCGTTTAAATAATAAAAAAAAAAATTGGTATAAGTGGGATCTTGATGATGCTGAGTAAGAATCGAGAATCAAAATTTCGTTAAAAAACTCGCTATCTTTTTCTTAAAAGTCGTACCATTTCCTCCCCTCTAAGCTCGTACACCAATGAGCGATCTTAAAGTTGAATACATCAAAATAGTCATATTTTAAATCCATACACATCACCAAAATTTAAAACTAAAATTGCTAAGATGTCAGGGTGTTCCGCTTTTAAATGGACCACACTGTATATATCCGATATATATGATTTTTAAAAATTTTATTATTTAATAAAAAACGGCATTGTTTTATGCATAAACTATATTTTAACAAACACATTAAAAAAAATTATCTTCTAAACAACAAAATTTTTTATTCTAACTCTAATACTCTAACATGGATCCTGGCATATCTTCATCTGATGAATTATTAATATCAATAATGTTATTAGCGATGGTTCCCATACTCATATAAGGTTGGTTTTCTTTTTGTCTATATTTTGATTCATGCACTTAACCATGAAAATCAGTCTAATGGCTATTTAGTTTCCTAAGGGATTCCGTAAATCAGATTGGACCAAACCAAAAGAAGAAAAGATCTTTCAATCCCTGCTGTACAAGCCACTGCAGAGTATAACTGCTCACAAAAATCTAAAAATATATTGTCTGGCCAGTCTAAGTCCAACACAAGAACCGATTTCCACCACGTAAAGTAAACCTAAAATGATCCCCAAAAAAGTACTTTGGGAATGGGCTTACTTTTGATATAAGAGATAACAAATGGAACAAAATAACTGTTAATATTGTTTAAATACTCAAAAGCCTCCCTTTTTGAGTAGATGTTAAATGTCTTAAAAATCGGCGATCTATAATATTTGTTAGATAACGGAATGGTCTAAGTGCCCTATTATTTTTTATATAGAAACTTTTTTTTATTGGAAGTGGCAAATCCAATTTTAATTTGTCACACCTCTACACATATAGTTATAGTTGTATAGCCTTTTTCAATCCTATCAAGAGCTAAGGCTATTGGGCAATTAATTCTGTGGCATTTAATGCAATCTGAGCATCACTGACAATTTTTACAATGTCACTTTCGATAACATCTTTATGGTTGTGACATAACTGAACCAATACCCCCCTACTGTCTAAAAACGATTTAAGCGTATTGTTCATTATGTTCCATCTTATTTCCAGAGGCATAACTAATTTTTTGCCTCCACCTTCTCTGTAGAGACCAGATGGTACTTGTTTGTTCCGGAAATATTTTATAACTTTAAAATATATAAATTCAAAATGTGAGCTGAGCATCCACTGTATCATGCCGATTTGTTTTTCTAGTTCGGAACGCATTTTTGTACATTTCCTGTACTGTATGTGAAGAAAAGTTACTTTAACTTGGAACTTGCTTTCTGTTTTCCCTATTGCCTCAAATGCATGTTTGAAGGTACTCTGCAGTATGTGATTCTGCTCCAGAGGCGTGCAGTCCATGGAAGCAAGGGAAGCAGTGCTTCCCCAAAAAAAATTATAAAACATCTTCTAAAATGTAATTTTTGAAATAGGAAACCATTAATTTAGTTTATATTAAAAATACTAAAATATTATCTTAATTATCAAGCCCATAATAAATGCGGCCTTGACTCCTACCCAGCCACAATAGAATATCGAATAGAACCTATGCGGGCCGCTAGCTTCTCTGCAGCCAAGTCCTGTATGCTTGATTTCCTGCGAAACGAGCCAGAGGTTACTGAACTTTCCACCGGCTGTTTGCATTTCAGTCGCGTGCTTTAAGTGGTGGCGGAAGCTATCGTTGGAGTAGGTTCTTTGTTTGAACGGTTATCCGTGTGTTATGTGATACGTACGTCGCGTCGTACATGGTGCGATATGGAAGACAATAATACGGACGTGGATATGCAAATACCGTCAACTTCGCCTGTCGATAATAACGTTGAAAGTGTTGGAGAATTTAGTAAGAAGAGTGTGTGTGAATGTGTGGTGTGTGTCTTAATAATAAAGGGATTAAACTTCGCTGATAAGCTTCAAATAATTTCCAAAGGAAGGGCAAAATCGCCTATGAAAAATTTAACCACAAAAATGAGAAACTGTACTAGACATTTTTATCCGGAAAAACAATACGAACAATTCAAATGGCTAACAGTGTGTGAAAATATAAGTAAATTATTTTGTTGGCCATGTTTACTTTTTGAAAATGAAAAAGGTCTCTGGAATAAAACTGGTTGTTCCGATTTAAACAATTTCCATAAAGCTGTAAAAAGACATATTATGTCCAAAGCGCATTTACAGGCCTACAGGCCGTCATAAAAGAAGAAGTCTTCGGCAAAACAAGAATTGAACACGCCCTTAATAAATAGTTGGAAATTAGTCACCGCCAACACAATGAACTAGTCGATAAAAATAGGCAAATATTAAGAAGACTTATCGATGTTGTTTGTTTTACGAATTGGGATTTAGAGGTCATGACGAAACAAGGGTTTCTCCTCTCCTTTCAAGATTTACTTAATTTAATGGCTAAATATGATGATTGCTTAAAAAATCATTTAGAGCAGTCTAGCGTTTTTCGCGGAACGTCGAATCGAATCCAGAATGATTTAATTTCCGCTGTTGCAACCATTATTCTAAAAAGAATCAAGCAGGAGATTGGCGAGCCGCGGTTCATTGCTATTGTTCTGGACGAAACAAGTGATATCACTAATTTTAGCCAATTATCTATAGTAATACGCTACGTTAAAACAGACGGAATTATTCAAGAGCGATTTTTAGGTTTTAAGTTTTAAGTAGTTTATAACATTACTAAAGAAATTAATGGGGAGAAAAAATTAGTTGCTCAAAGCTATGATGGAGCTGCAGTGATGGCAGGACAATTAGGGGGCCAGCAAGCTAAAGTTCGAGAAACTTTCCCTGTGCTGTGTTTGTCCATTGTTTTGCTCATAAATTAAATTTAGTTTTATCCGAGTCCATCAATCACATTAAAGAGTGTAAAGTATTTTTCCTTACTTTAAGTGACGTGGCTGCTATTTTTTCCAAGTGAACAAAACGTACACAAGTTTTGGACTCTATTGTCCACAAGGTGTTCCACTTGGTGGAACTATAATGGAAGACTTGTGTTAACAGATTCTGAAAATCATGAATCACTTATTGGACTATTTGAGAATATAATAGAAAATAATGAAACGTGGGACTCAGAAGCAATAAATAGTTCGAGGAGGTTTTTGAACTGTTTGAAACGAGATTTTAATTTTAATTATTTGTTAACATATTTTCAGAAATATTTCCATTCTCGGACAATGTTTTTAATGTATTACAAACTAAAACCAATGATATTGCTTTTTGCCTAAAAAAAGTGGATGATTTTAAGTCCATGTTAAGCCAAAAAAGAGATGACTTTGACCTATTTTGGGAGAAAACGATGACGTTAAATGTAGAGCCACAAGCTAAGCGTCTTCGACTAGACAAGGTGGGAGATGTTCAAATATCATACAAACAAATTCAGCAATAAATAAACTATAGATTTAACGGTTTAAATTCCTCGAGCTCTGCAATTTTGATGCATTTAAAGGAAAAACTTTTCTAGAAGATGCGTTTAAATCTCTTCTTCTTCATTATGGCCAGTTCTTCGACCGAGTGTTATTGCGATCTGAATTAAAAGTAATTTATGAAACTGATGACATTAGCGCAAAAAATACCGCTAAGGAACTAATGCAATTTTTAAAAGACAAGGAGCTGGAAGATGCCTACACCGAAGTGTCGAAATTGTGTGAATTAGTATTGACAATACCTGCCACAAGTTCATCAGTAGAACGCAATTTTTCAACACTTAATCGGGGCAAAATATGTCGGAGCATCGACGTTTTTATGATGACGTCATTGACGAATTTGCAAAAAATGATCGAAGAATCGAATTACATTACAAATAGGTAAGTTTCTAAAAATTAAACCGCACGCCCCTGTTCTGCTCCCGTTTCAGAAGTATCTACCAATAACGACACGCCATTTTGGGTAATAATACTACAACATACCAGATCCATCGAATGACATGCAAACTGGTTATCCCTCTAATGATCCTTACACTCCTTCAAAATATCATCATACACTTCATTTAGAACAGGTCCTCCAATTTGGTATGAAGTAGAACCATTACATCTGGGTCGTAATGAATTTTTCATTTTGTTAAACTCAGTGTGATCAGCATGCATAAAAGGTGCATTAGTTGCGTAGAAATATCTATCTGAGGTTGCAATAACATCAGTGTCTTTTGCCATGGTTAAAACATGTTGTTTTTTGGTTGGCTGAGGCATACAGTTCTCTGAGAAAAGAAACTATTAGAAACAGATTTTTTTTATTATTGTTACAATATCCACAAAAAAATACTCTAGACAGATTTGTTATATTTTTATTCCAGAATAAAGCGCTTGAAAAACATATTGGCGGTATACATGAACTAAATATATATATATATGGGCGTCGCATAATTTTAATATATTTACAGTACCTATTATTTTCGTCTATTTTGAAAAATATGTTACATTATACATAAACCGACGAAACTCTTATTTTAGTAAGTTCACTAATTCGGTTTGTATAGCGTCTTTCTGAGTTTTCTAGGGTTCTTTTTTAGGTACTCATACATATTTAAATTAATTCGTTGACACTGTACATTTAAATGTTTTTCAATTCTGAAGCATTCAGAACTACTGGAGCCTATAATTCGACACGTATAAATTAATATCTGAAGTTACATAACTTATAGTAATTACTACTAGTCTGCATTTCTAATTTTATTACTCTGCAACTAATATTTTTAACTCATATGTTTATAAAACTTGCCTCAGTTTTAATACAATCTTTAAATAGCCTCCAAAAAAGATATTTTAATGGCAATAATAATAATACCACTCGTGAAACCGAACAACAAATATACGTAATATACGATAAAAAAATAAGTGCAAAACTTATTTATAAATCTGCGCTTGCTCCCTCGATCTGGTCGCTAAAACGAAATTTTGCTGCCACTTACGCGAGTCCGCCTTAAATAATTATTTTTGATTATTGTAAGGCTTGTTCTTTGTCTCTTCGATCTCGGTCTAACTTCGTACCGGGAATCGTATTAAAGACCATAACATTAATTTTGCCAGTAAAATGTATTGTAAACCGCCTAAGGGTGAATACTCCTCGAATAATACAATACTTCACTTCGGAATAAAAATACTATAATAGTAAATATAACAATTAACTAATGTATTGACACTTCTTTTCGTAGTAGAATAGAACGAAGAACATCTTCAGGGACAAAATATTGCTGTGTTGATTCACTGCTTGGCGCATCACTAGACATATTTTTTCGGTGTATTAAAATAGAATTACCCCATATACGTGTAATTACCCCGGAAGGCGTAATTCCCCTAAAATAAAAAATCTTCCAAAATACAAAAAAGATCGTCTGGTCCGCTTAGGAATATGATCAATGGTCCATATTTCTTAAGCAACTATAAAAGAAGTTGACATGTTGAAACCAAATAACACATATTCACCCAGACTCCTATATGAAGTTCAATTTATTAATTTCAATTTATTCTTTTTGCAACACTGTATTGCTATAAAAATGGTACATGTTATCTTAATCTGTAGAATACAACATCCCAAAATGAGGAAAATCCGACGACGTGTAGAAGAATCCCCGTGTGTAGTCTTCCTACTAAAAGTTAATTTATTTATACAAATTGCCTTTTTGATCAGTCTCTACTAAATATGTACAACAAAAAAAAAAGAAATTTGGAACGCATTTTGAGGTATTAGCTTTAATTTAAACGTTCTTTACTTTTTGCTCAATTTTAATACTTAGGGCTGCATATATTCAACAAAAAAAAATATATCTTCTATAATCCACTAAAAAATGACAATGGACATTGTCCTAGCATAGATAGGCAACGAATGTTATGAACGAAATTCAGTGTCAAATCTTCGCTGCAATCGAAGGCGAAACATCGGATAGTAATTCTAATTTGTGTCAAATTTCATAAGTGTGGCTTTTTTTTGAAAAACTATGATCTTTCCAACATTTTTCTGTTACAAAATTTAAATAGACAAACTTTATTAGAATGTTTTGCCTGCTAAAACCATTTTAGAATTGGAAATTAATACAACTATAATTTAATTTTTAGCAGGTAGATTTTCAGGGGTAGGAATATTAAGCAAAGTATTGTAAGTAAAGATTTTGCCTCATACCATTATCCCAGAATCTTAAGATTCATGACTAGGAAGTTTCGAAGACCTGAGAGTAGGAAGTATAAAGGCTTTTATATTTAGTACATTGTTTTTACTGTTTTTTATACTGTATTTTAACCATATTACCTTCACTTGTTCTGTATCAGAAGTAGTGGAATGTCCGTTGACGTTCAAAGACGAACTAGAGTTACTGGTATTCGTTGACGAATCACTATTTTCATACTGTTCTAGTTTTTTTCTATAATGGTTAAGTTCCCTGTTTACCTCCTAAAACCGTAAAGTCAAATTGACTAAAACCTAAATGATTTTTTAGGAATAAAAAACTCTTACCCTTAGACTTAGATCAAACTTCCTTTTCATTACCAAATTTTCACCTTGTTGGTCTCCAACTTCCCTTAATGCCGCACTCAATTTCTTCTGCACATCTTCTAAATTCTTCTTGAGAGCGTCAGTTTCTGCAAAAAATTTAGATTTTTCTTCATCAAGAGCCGATGACAATAAGGTTGCTCTTGTTTCATATTCTTTAAGTTGACGTTTTAGGGCAGCTTGCTCACATTTCAACTGTTGAACCTAATTAGGTAAAACTTGTAGTAGTAGCGTATATAATAGTATTTTGATATATAAAACATAACAATAATTATATTTTTATATAAAATTATCCATTAAATTTATAAATTACATTAACTTAAGACTCCATTACAAATTGTTTCAGGTTACCTTTAATTTTTTTAAAGATGACTGATTTCTTATAGATTATCTAGTTTATTATATTCTATTAAAACCTTATAAAATATCAACTTATATGTGTTTGCTTTTGAGACTTTGTTTCCAAAAAAAAAACTTAATGATTTCTAGTATCATAATCATGATTTTGACAATTTAGTACAGTGAAATGTCACGTATTTTGTTTTGTTGGTGTCTCAAGTTCTACCCAATGATGGTCACTTAATTTTGGAACTCTACTAAAATATTTAGAAAATGATCGTTGCTAATTACTATATCAATTAATGTTCCTGAATTCGCTACTGTTCTAGTGTTGTTTTAATCCATGTAAGTTAATTATTCATTTAAGTTTATTCACATATTATTGAAAATCTTTTGGGTCTTGTCGTTAACGAACCCACGCATTTGCCGGTTTTTTTTTCATTTTAAATGATAGCTTATGGTGTATACACTAAATTAAAAGTAAAACCTCTTAATATTTCCCACTTTTTTCCCGGAAAAAAAATCGAAAAAGTTCGCAAATTTTACTACTATTGAGTGCAAAACTCTCTATTGTGATTATTTGGATAAAATCAAGACACAAAGTTGTGTGTAGTGTAGCCAAATTCACCATTTTCTGGAAATACATATCAAAGGCTTTACTGTTGGTTTTATTGATGAAGCTGAGCTTACGGGGCAGACTGACCTAACAATATAGGTAACTTTATTTATTTAAATGTATTATCTAATAATGGGTTTATGTATAAGTGTATAGCGAGCCTATAGGAGCCATTTTTCAAATTTAATGGTGAGGTCCAAAATGTTTCGTTAGGTGATTGTTGCGCGGATAATATTAACAATAGCCCTTTGTAATATTACCTTTGTTTCCATGGCCGTAAATTCTGATTGCAATCTCACATTCTTATCGGTCAACTGTTGCGTAAAAAGAAGTAGCTCTGCTTCTCTCACTCGGCAAGATTCCATATCGGATTCCAACTCTTGGTTTCTTTGTTTTAAAAGATCCATTTGCTCAGTTGAAGCCAATAATTGATCCTGTTCACTAAAAAGGTGCCAACCTTTGTAGAGCAATAATATATGTCTACATTTTAAAGTTTTTTTGAAATGCTTAAATAAAATAAATGATTTTAAGATTTTAAAGAAAAAACCTTAAAATAGATCTAAAAAACCAAATGCTCAAATTCTGTCAGTTAATGCTTTCACAAAAATTATATTGGACTGGATTTACCTGAACTTCCTTTTGCGAGGGAAGTAAAAATCAAAATTTTAAAAGCATTTGTCAGTTTTGTGTAAACCAAATCAAATTATTTAAAAATATTCTTCTAGAGGAAGTGATTTTCGAGCAAAAGAAGTTTCAATAAAAATTATTTAAAAATATAAAGATGTCGACAACGCAGTTCTAGATATGTTTTCGTTCATGTTTGTGTCTTATATATATTAAAATATTATAATTCAAATTTTTTAGTCTCACAAGATTATACGATCTACAACAATTCACAAAATTATGAGCTATTTCTATTACACCCAGTATTCAGGCTCATTATTTGTGGGCACAAACCGCTTATTAAATGGCCATACACATAAAGGGCATATAAAGAAGTAGTTCACGTCGAAATGGCACGGTGAATATTACCAAAAGGACTTACGGTAATATTACGACAAGCTTGGGTAATATTACCGCCGGGGTAATATTTTATCTGTAATTTTACCCGTAATATTACCAGTGAATTGCATGAGACTATGCTAAAATTCCTCTTCGACGAGAATGACGGAGGAATAACCGAAAGTCCGGCGTGGCTCCCATGCAGCGTGAATAAGCAGTGTTTAAGGACCCCAAGTCTTCAAAGGGGCCAATGCAATCCACTGGTGGGGACATTTTTTTTTAGTAACCATCGGTTATTGCTGGTATCCCTAATTGAAATTACTAAAAGGTGGGGATCTTTTATTTGTCAATACAAAAAGTACAAGCGGTTAAAAAGTTTTTTCTCCGTTGTTTTAAGTTTGAAAATATGAGGACCCTACTCAATCTGTTCTTTTGCTTAGGGGTCCAACCGAGCCATGCTACGCCACAGCAAGTCCTAATACCATTTCAAAACAACAACAGTTGATAGTTTAAATTTAGTCAGCCTCTCTTTGTGAAAAATAAAAAAAAAATATCACTGGAAAAACGGATCCTATTACCTAGTGGAGTTGAATTTGTTTCAAGACATTTAAAAAATCTCTATTTTGAGGCTTAAAGCAAGTTCCGCAGCCATTGGAAGGTCTTTTGGCCCATATTCACTTTTACATAACAAAAAAGAAATAAACTCACTACAGACAGACCTAGGAAGTTAGTGTTTCTACGAACAAAAGATTATTGACTGGCACTCCAGTTGTTACCGTTTCAATACCCGAACTTTTTGGACCTTCATCTTCGCAAATAACTAGTATGAGCTCTGGTCGGCCATATTTAAATCGGGAAAATTTCTTTACCATGAACTTTCCTCGTTAGAAATCTGTCCTTTTATTAAGAATAGTGAAGAAGTGTTAGTAGTGTGACCCAAATTAGTTCGGTACATGGTCATTTACTAGGTTAGGTTAAATGTGAGTGGATTAAACCGGCCCTCCACTGCGACTCTGTGGTCTATTGTGGCTCACACCTATGTTTACACTTCCCCAAGCAACTCTAAATCCTCAATGAGTCTTATCATTGCATTTGGGGAGGTATTCTACAAGTCCTCGGGCAGCAGGATATCCTTACCCAATATAGAGAACCTGATCCTGGCAGCTGCCTGGCTGCTGGATTCGTCTTCAAGCCCCATCCTGTGCATGTAATGTCTTAGACCACAATGGCCAGTGTATAGGCCTATTGCTGTTTTGAGCTTAATTCTGTTCATATTTAACAGACTTTCTGTTATCCTCTTCTTCATATGAAGGTGGATAAATGCCTTTGCATGGGACGGCCTGGCAGCCCAAGCCAATAGAGATTAGCTTTTTCCTCAACCAGGTCCAAAATCGCGCGCTTGGCCGTTTCGTGAGATACTCCTAAAGCTGGTTCAGGTCCCACTAATCTAATTGCTCCTTCTCTTGCTAGAAAGTCCGCAGACTCATTTCCCTCCAAACCTGCATGTCCTGGTATCCAGATAAGAGCGATTTTATTATCGCTCCCCAGGCCAACAAGTGCCTTTTGGCAGTTCCAATCTGTTTTGGATGTACAATTACTCGCTTCAAGTGCTTTAAGGGCCGCTTGACTATCCGAGAATACTATTATCGTTTTATGTGTTATTTGTTGATCCTGCAACATTCTAGCACACAATTCGCTAGCTTGGATTATTGAGGTGTTATTGCCCAGGCTTATTGACAGATCAACCTTCGGCCTTACCCCATGGGTTCCAGCTCCTACACCTTTATTGGTTTTGGAGACGTCTGTGAATAAGCACAGCTGTCCTTCCAGTAGATCAGATTTATTCTGATCCCACTCCTCTCTCCCTGGGAAGATCACGGAGTAGGGTTGCTGTGCACCAGGTCCGATTGCACTCCCAACATGTAATGGCTTTTCACAACTTTCAGCATGTTGGATGACTCCATTTGACTCGTGCTATCCACCATGCTGTTGGTGACATAGTGGAGTCTGTATGTTGTCCCCATTGCTTCCCCTTCCAAAAATAGGTAGAGTGGTGGAAGATTCAAAAGGAGTTCCATGACCGCTGTCGGGTCATTTACTAACACATATAAATTGTCTTTTCAAACATATATATTAGGCAGCGTTTTGTTCCACCATATTTGCTTTCTACCAATATTTTAACAGTTTCTACCTATGCCACACTTGATTTTTGGGTATAATTTAAAATTAATTGAATAAATAGTTTTTACATTGACACACACTACCATTTTGCTCCGTCATGTTGAATTCGTACCAGTTTACCCCTATTTCACAATTAAATTTTCTGCAAAATTTAAAGCTTTTACGTTGATTTTTAAAACTTTTTATTTGGACGCCATGTTGTTTCACTAACTTTACGAGTTTATCTCTATATAACACTTAATGCTTGCACAACATTTAAAATTAATCTAATAAGTAGTTTTTCAGAATCATTTTTTAAATATTTTATTAGGAGGCCATTCTGTTTTGTTACCTTGGATTCATACTAAAATGTTACCAGTTCATTCCTATGTAACACTTGATTTTCGTGCAAAAATTGAAGTAAATTGGATAAATAGTTTTTTAGTAATATTTTTTTTAACTATTTATTAGGCCGCCATCTTGTTCCGCCATACTAGAATTTTTCCGTTCGTCAATTCAATCGGCTAAATGTTTTTAAGTTATGCCGCGAACTGACAGATCGACAAACAGACAGAACGAAAGACAGACCGACTTAATTGATAAAACATAATTTTTTTGGCGTCTAGAGACGCTAAAACCTGAAGACAAGTAAAACCTTGTGATTTATTTACGATAAAAACCAATTATTTGGCCGCCATCTTGAATTCGTACCACTTTGACCAGTTCATCTTTATACCATAATAAATTAGTGCGCAAAATTTGAAATCAATCTAATTCGTACCACAATTTTACCAATTAATTTTCTCAGAATACTTGCTCTTTTTCGGCATCTAGGGACCCTGAAATATGAAGATCTGGAAAAATAACGGATAGTGATTTTTTCATGATTAAAATACTTCTCTTTACGAGGGAAGTAAAAAATGACATTTTTTTCTCTCATTTTTTTCGTCGTTCAGTGAAACTGAAACCTTCTCTGATTTGTTTCCAAAAATAGCTTGCTTTAATATATTTGTTAAAATTCTATAGACTGTCAGTTCTTACGTTAATTGTTACCTTCAATATTTCTTGATCGAACGATTTCTTTTTTTTTAGAAATTACAGTTATTATTTTCTGAAATAAATATTTGGAAACAAAATCTTCGAAGTAACATATTGAGCATGATTTCGGGATACTTAATGTTCTATTTTTTTACGGTAATTAAAAATGAGAAAAAACAAACGTACTTAGTCTGAATGGCGCATTATGCGTTTTAACTGAGAAAAAAACGTGTAAATATCTCCAAATTTAACAGTATTACCGAATATTACCAAATTATTAAAATTAAATTCGAAAATAAATCAGATAATTATGAAAAAAATTGCAAAGCTTTTGTGATCATAATATAAGAATATGATCCAGAAAACGTATATTCTCAGGAATGTAATGTAATCGAAAAACCAAAAGAAAGAAAAACTTAAATTAATGATGAGTTTACAAAGGAAACCAAAAACTTTTTTTATAGAGCAAAAAAGCTAGAGGACAATTTTTTTTATTGCATTAACAATTAATAAATATACCATAGAAAGAAGGATTATAGTAAGGCAATACGTATAATTAACTCTTATTGTCTGAACTCGTATGTAAATTAAACTTTTTATATAATCAGTTTATGACATTTTTGCAATCTAATTAATGTAGATATTTACACCGTTATATAATGACAATCAAGCATATAATAATTTAATGAATGATTATATATATTATTACCAAACAATTTTGAACATGTTTTGATCTTGGATAGCGATTACAAGAGGTATTCTTTACAACAAATAGATAAAGTATCACATTTCCTTTGTAAGACTGATATCCTGTCTCATCAGAGAATCTATTTTGGCAGAACGCTAGACAACCATCGCTAACTTAAGGGTAAGTTCCTCTAGGTGCTATTTAGTCTTATCAAGCGAATTTTTATATACATTTTCATATAAAACAAATGTGGAAGTTTTTTTGGTATAGTTTTAATATCGCGATTTACAGATGTTTAGTGCATATTTTACAAAAGTGCAATAACGATTTGAACTAAGCTGACTGACATGACTGAAATGACATACCATTTCCCAAATTAAAATCGTTCACTTAGCTGCTCCACTTTAACCAATACTTGAAATATAAATATATATATATATATATATATATATATATATATATATATATATATATTATATAAATACACAAATTATCAATTCAAATAAGGTATAATATATTTCATTTGTTCTTTTCAAGGATTATTTGAATTATCTATAAAAAGCAACTATTAATAAATATTTAGTATCTACTAATATACACAAAAATTCATTCAAAAAATTTCCGCGAATTTTCTGATTTTCCCTGAAATTTTATTTGATTTAGCAAAAACAACCGACTAATCATCTGTCTTCTCGTTACTTAGTTTGGTACTTTTAGGTTATTAATGACGAAGTGTTAAAATAGCTTACACATTACTTATTATGGCAGGCACATTGGGCACAAATTCTTGATATTGTTTCTAACGTATTATTGTGTAAGGAAAAGGAAATTATGATAGCTAGCGACTATAGTAAAATTTCTTTAGATATTAGAAATAACATAATAATAGAAATATTTAAGAAAAATCATTATTAAATCATTACAGCTTTAGACAAAAATTTACACGAATATGAAATTGAAAGCATGACTACACCTATCCCTGTCATGCGATAATTAAATAAGACTAATATAAATAGTATCTCAACTTATTTCAGATTCACCTAAATTCACCGTATACCTGCCATCCGCAACGTTGTGATACAAACCAAAAATAAACACAGTAAATAATTATTTGAAATGAGTTGGAATAAAACCATACACTAAAAAAATGTTGATGGGCCGATCTTGGACGATAATCAGTGTCAAGCATCCTTGAACATAGCTAGTACTTTGATGGGTCACTACTTCGGCAAGAACATGCACCATTGTCAGATGGGCTGCTAACAAAAAGTAGTAGTTGTAGCAAAATAAACTACAATAATGACCATGGTAATACTATTACTTTCTCGACAAAGGTACCGTGAAGTGCAAATACATGTTTGGGTATTCGGTAAAGAAATTTCATCTGTAGTCACAATTTCATGATCTTTGGTTCTACGAATATTTTTGGAAATAATTTTCACAGGCTCTGGATTTTCTGCTAAAATCGACATAGAACGGCTTTTATTATATATTTCAAATTTATTCAGATTCATATGATATACATTTTTGTAAACATATTTGCTAATATTTTAAGCAGAGCAATAACAGTAATAGAATATATACAAATTGACAAGTCTTTCATGATACCTTGTTTCTAATAAGGCTAAATTCTATATAACACACGACCCAAATCCTTACAAAAAAAATATATGTATACACAACTCAATTATGAGCTCCTTGAGCTACATGTAGCTTGTCGGGAGCTAACAATCAAACTAGTTGCAAGTCAAAAGTTTTTAGCATATTAGTATAAACCCAACACACGCCTTAACTAAATTTTAATTCTATTCGTTTCCATAAGCTAGGAATTTAAAATAGGAATCGCACGTGTGTTTGTTTGAAATTAATCTAATTTCTAAAGGCAGCAAGTTGTACAGCCTTAGGCCCAAGTAAGATATATGTCTCATAGTGGCTGTAAATACGGGCAGTGGAACGATCAAACCCCGATGCACAAAAGACCGAGTAGGGACATTGTGAATGATTGGAGTTCTATATTTTATAGTAGTGTTCATAAATTTTAATACATATCTTACATACTGTTGCCTAAGTGTCAGTAAGTTGCTTTCCTTAAACAACATTTCAGAGGAATATCACCTATTTTTTTTCATGAATATTTTAATTATGTATTTTTGAGTAATAATCAACGGATAGCATTTAAAGTTGCGCCACCCCAAACTATAATCCCATACCTAACACTAATTATTCTAATGAATGGTATGTAATTTTTAATATTTTTAATGAAAGAAATTCTCTTAATCGGTAGAATTTATAGATTGTTCTGCGAATTTTATTAACAACATAAGCTATGTGAGTTTCATATTTAAGGTTTTTATCTATAATTATCCCAAGATATTTGACACAATTCTTTGACAATATACTTAGCTTACAAATAGCATTCAAATCTGGAGAATTATTTCAGTGTATATTGTTCATAGAGAATGAAATGTACGTTGTTTTAGATACATTCATTGTTAAAAGATTCTGATCCATCCAAATTTTCACCTCGGAAATATAACATTCAGCTCTCTGGAGTCATTAAGGCAACCGTGGTACAATTTAAGGGTACATTATTCATATGTGGTCTGTTTAAACACAAAAAAAAATGTGAGTCCTATCATTGCTGCAATCCATACTTAATGCCCATCGTAATAATAATTCTTCATATAATTGTTGGATATCAGCTTACCTCTCGTACATACGTCTGTTGTGCGTCTTAGATTTGAGAATTTTAGTGAATTAATGATTGAGTGCGCCATCGTCTGCCAGGCTTTACCCATCAGAAGTCAAATGCATTTTAACTTATTTTATATGAAGTTTGGTTATACAGTAAGTGATAAATTTTGATTTTAAAACTTACTGTTTTAATTGTAACTTTAACTGTTCTAACTGCACATTTCTTGTCTGAAGATTTGCTGCATCTTGACGTTGTTGATCTTGACAACCTCTTAATTCGCTTAATTTTTGCTCATTCTCCAATCTGTAATAAAAAAACTAATATACAATTATTAAATCAAGCAAAACGAAACACTTCCTTAAAATCGAACAAAATTAATTTTAAACACGATAATAATTTTTGTCAGTTTGGAAGCCAACATCAAAATAAACAAGGTTGCCAGATATACCTTAATTATGATATTTAAATGGGTTTTTATCGATGCTACCCGCAAGATTTTTCATAATACAGTAGTCCTTTTTTCTACCATTTTTTAAATAATAATTCCACTTTCCACTATATTTTTCACTGACAACCAATTTGTACTCAATTCAACTGAAAATGCGAGAAAAAATTTACTGAGTAAAATCTTATCAAAACTAACATCCATAATAATTTGAATGCGAAAATATAAGGCAACAACAAAATCTTGTAATAAGTTTGAGCTAACAAAAAAAAATTTTTTAATAATAAATAGCATGTCTAAGAAACAAGTGAGACTTTAAAATACCTAACTTTTTTAGATGTTTTTGTTATACCTGGATACTTATGATTTGTATACTTGCTTTTTGTTATAATTTTTTTCGCGATCGAAAGTATTGCATTTTTGACAGTAAAATACATTTTGTTTAAGGCTAAATACCATATTTTATTATTTACACCTGGCAACCCTGATTGATAAATAGATAAATAGGATTTTTAATTTATTTGATCGATCCACTATGCCACATAGACTCAGAGTGATTTCCCCACAAACAATTTGAAATTACTATAATGGATATTAATTTTAATGTATGTAAAACAAGTTTTTTGAAAATTCTGAATATTTAGTGCATAACAAAATAGCACTTTATTTATTAATTTTCAAAAAACCTATAAAGTTCTACGAAATTGTCTAAACTGCGATTGAAATAAGGCTCAAAAAAAAACTGTACCGTTCTCGTTCTAGATGTTGTACTTTCAAGCTTAAATTGTTATTTTCTTCGATCATATCTTTCTGTTTAATTTGTAGCCGATCTAATTCATTATGCAATATTTTTATCTGCTGTTCTCTGTCCAATTTCTCATGCCTAAGAAGAATAAGGGATGCCTGCTGCTCCTTAACTTGCTGATCTGCATGAAAAGTTTAAAATTATACAAATACATTTTCAAAAAAAATATAACAATTATAATTTTTAACGAACATATACCAAACCAATACCTAAAACATACGCTCTATTCTCTTGTGATGTCATAAAGTTCTTTATTGTTTCTTCAGCATTTTTCTTTGCTAAATCAATCTGATTGGCTGCATCTTGAACTTTAATATTAAGGCTATCAGCCTAAAAAAATATGAATATGTATACTGACCAAAAAATAAGAAAACTAATTATTTTTTTAACTTTAAGAGGATATCCAGGTAACTCCTTTTCAAGGTGTTATTCGTCGACGAGAAATAAAATTTCCCGCGTAAATACATTTACTTTTTTCATGAAGATTATATAGGAAAGTGAGTAGTTTTATATTTTTTCAAAAAAGTTTTCATTTTATTTATTGAAAAACTATATATAGACTTTCAAATATTCTGCTCGAATATTTAGGTAAGTTTTTTTTTTAAATAAAACGTTATTTATTAAAATAAAATGGAGCTTTCAACGTCAAACCCCATATTTGTAACCGAGTGCATATCTGAATCGCTTTCTACACTAGTGCCCTGTCAGTCTTGTCACATTACAGATGGCATGTGGCTAATGAACAGTAACAGAAACAAGAATTTAAATTTACTTCGATATGCTCTTAAGCCAAAATATAGTACTACGATTTTATAAAAGTTGAAACTGATAAAATATTTGTTTTTTCTGTATTTATTAGGTTGGTCACTAGGAAACTAAAAATAAGTACAATGAGAAATAATTGATTGAAGGTTCTTTGATGGACATTTTTATAAAAACTATTTTACTAAAGAAAATATAATATTCTCTTTAACTTTGTTGAAACATAACTATTTTGTTGTTTACTATAAAAGGAATCAATTATCGGGCTACGAAAGACAATTGTATTCATGAGACCTGTCATTGAATTCATAAAGCATTTAACACACGCCTGGAACCAATGAATTATTATATGAAACGTAAAACGTGTTGGATTATCAAAAGAATTAATAAAACTTTAAAAGCGATTTGATGAATGCTGCTAGAAAATTCAATGACAGATCACCAATGTTCTTTTTCGGCCCACCAGAATTACTTGAAGATAGTTCTTTTCATCAAAACGGATGCTAATTTTTTGTGAGCCTACTGGGTGTCTATAAAAACTTCTCCTAATTGTCACGTACTTTACATTAAACATAATGTAGCGGAAGAATTAACTAACACATATATAGTTGGATATCTCATTCTTTATTAATTTTCCTCACTGCAGATTATTACAATTGGAACATTATATTATTGCTGTGCTAGCTTATTTCAGCATATTTATAATTGCCTAACTAGGTTGGGTTAATAACTAGGATCATGAATCAATACCAAATTATATATACAGTGAATTACTTATTACCTTTACAATACATTCACCAAAATAATTTTCTTTCTGCTTTTAAATTACATTATAAATACACAACAAATGTATAATCATAAATTTTTTATACAAAATGATTTAATGTTTGCTACTTTATAGAGAATAACAATTTTTTCAAGACTAAGGTAGAGAATGAAGCTTTTTTACCCTCACAACTGTTTGGTTAAGAAATAAAATGAAAAGTTAAAATTAAAACACACTTCTTTTAAAAATAAAAATTGCAGATTATTTACTAAATTATATTATTGTGTTCTCTGTTAGCTTGTTAGTTAAAACTATTCTCAATTTTTACAAGATGGATAGTTTGTATTTGCTTCTTTCCTAGCGTAGGCCAAATACCATAACAAACTAGCTATGTGAGTGTATTCCACCACTGTTCTTGCTCCCATCTTGCACATATAAGTTCTGGAATTAGGTTCTTTCTTTTGATTTTCGCGATAACTTATGAAAATCAAATGTTTATCTGATTGAGTATATTCCTACCTTTATAAGTTCACGTTCATAAAACTGGATCTATGCAATCGTTGTTTACACTGCCACTTGCAGAGAGAGAGAAAGAGACAATTAAGTCTTATAAATTCTTCAAGATCATTAGCTTGCATATTTATGCAGCGACCTGACTCTCGTGCGTAACATTTGTTCTTCCACTTAGACTTGAAGTAAATCAATATTTTGCCCATATCTGATTTCCAACACGCATTTGGCAAGCTTCTCACTTTCATTTTGTATGTGAACAGGTGTATAAAACCTGCTAATTAAAGCCCATGCTATTTTTTAAAAAACACGAGAGATGTACGCAATGCTGCATAGATATCATGTCCCTAAAAAGTTCAAATATTGACTTTAGGTGCTAATTTCTTGATTCCATTATCCGCTTTAGCCATTATAAATTGCCTTTATTTACGAGGTAAAACACGTGAAATTTCGCAATTTAAATTAAATTATTCTAGAACAGCCATGTTAAACTCAAAGTCACTGGTGGGCCAAAAGCGTGAAGACCATCGACTAGGTGGGCCGCAAAACCTTATCTTAAAGAAGACAAACTACTGAAAACCTTGAGAAAAAGTACTATTATAGGTCAAGTCTGTTTATTAAATTTCCAGTAAAAAGGGCATTACAAAAAACTACAAACATTAAATTCTTTTACGAGATATTTGAAATCTTTTGTCTTTAATTAAGTTGGCTATTTATCGGCGGAAACAACTTTTAAAACTGCATCCAAGTGTGCGTCCGTCAATTGCAATCTTGCGGGAGATTTGTTTCCTTTCATCAAAGAAAATAGTTGTTCACACTTATAGGTACTTCCAAACATTGACAGGATTTTACAGGCAAATTTTGTCATTTCTTGGTATTGAACAAGCAAGTACTTATAAAACTCGAATAAACCGACACTATCAAATTGTTGTTTTAAATGGGTCTGACACGGAATCTCAATTACTTCCATTTGCAAGTGAGGGGGAACTTTATCAATATCGATAGTGAAATGATCAGTAAATAGAGAAAGTGTTTTCTTGGGTCTTAAAATCCTGAAAACGCTTCTCAAATTCTGCCAGAAGACTTCTCATATTCTCTGAATATATTTTGTATGATATTGGGACACTTGTGCTTTCCTGATATGCCTTACAAGTCAGAAAATGTGACAGATTATCCTCTGCTAACTGTTTTTCCCACAACATCATCGTACACTTGAAAGCTTTCACATGATCACGCATATCTGTAATAACTTGACGTGGGCCTTGCAATTTCGTATTTAAGTCAGATAAGTGTTTTGTGATATCTACCATAAATGAAAGATTTTGTAAAAAAGTCTGACATCTTCCCCTTTTGTTTCCATGAAAACGCGTATTTCTTCTTTGAGTTTCCAAAACTGGTCGAGTACCATAGAACACGAAAGCCATCGCACCTCTGCATAATATGGTCAACCAGTGTACTCACTTTCTAAATCACGTAAAAATGCAGAAAACTGTCGCTGATTAAGGCCTCGTGACCTTATGAAGTTTATAATTTTTTTCACTGACTTTAAAACACTTTCCAACTGGATCACTTTTGAGCATGAAACTTCTTGGTAGATTATACAATGAATCAGATGAAAACCTGGTTTGTCAATGCCCGTTTCTCTGACCTTTGTCTGTATTATTTTAACGAAGCCATTTTTTACTCCAGTCATTGAAGGACCTCCGTCTGTTGCAACGGAACACAGTTTTGACAAATCTAAATTGTACTTTTGCAGAAGTCCATAAACAGCATTGAAAATCCAAATGTTGTATCATGCAATGGTACCAATTCCAGTAATTCTTCATACACATTGATATCTGTATCAACCGCACGAAGAAAAACACCACACACATCCGTATTTTCGTCACAGGCAATAGAAAATGCAAAGAAAGAGTCTGATTTTGTTTTTATCTGGTCACTTATATTGGCAACCAACTCAGTAACTCTTTCAACGACAGTATTCCGGGACAAGGATATATTTTGAAATGCCTTCACGCTCCGGGACTTACAATTTCCGCTGCCTTTACAAGGCACTCTTTTATAAATTCACCTTCAAATGGTTTTGAGTGTTTCGCGATCAACTCAGACAGTACGTAGCTTGCTTGAAGGACAGATTCATTTTCTTGCTTTGGACGTGTAAACATAAGCTGCTGATCTTTCAACCATGATTTTGACTTATTTAACTTTTCGTTTCTCACCATGCCTGTATACTTGTCAAACATAGTTTTATGAATATCATAGTGACGGTTTTATATTATATAATTTTGGGACACTGACTGTACTATTACAAATCAAACAAATAATTTTTTCTTTCACTTCGCAGCAAAAAAACTGTAATTCCCACTTTTCTTGAAAAATACGATGCTCATCTACAAGTTTCATCTTACTTCCACTTGGCTTTGAAAGAGACATGTTAAAAACTGTATCCGAAATAAATTATAATAAGTACTGTTAAGTGTTCTAACAATAAGTGTGCAACTCAACTCGAAAATCTATCGCAACTAACTGAACAGAATGTTCAGATAGCGTCATCTGTGTTTTTGGGCGATAGAATTTCATGGAACAAGCCAGATAACGTTTGGCTTTAGGTTTTAGGTTGAGTGTCCTAAACATAAACGGCACTATGTACCACTGTACATTTTATTATACCAATCACTGTTGCAGCGGCGCGCGCTTTCAAAAACGGTTTTCAACTTGTTCGCGGGCCGCATTATCTGGCTGTTTTCAAAACTGATTTGGGCCGCAGAAAAATGCTCACTGAGCCGCATGCGTCGCGCGGGCCGCATGTTTGACATGGCTGTTCTAGAAACTTATCTGCATCTCTATAACCACAGTCTACAACACATAATATATCAACCTCTTGAATCTCCTATTGCAACCTTTATTGGTCTGCCTCGTGCCGTGTCATATACACATACATCTAAAATATTTCAATCCGAAGCTGCTACCAAGCCAGCTTACCCTAAAACTGCAATCTCTGTGATAAAATAATTTAAATCTTCCATTAGTATATACCCCCGATTCTTCGTTTATAACTGTTTGTATGAAGTTAAATCTTGTTGTATGTGTAAGAATGAACCATTATCTTAGTGACTGATCAAAGTTGACCATATACAGGGAGAGGATTTTAAAGTGTTGAGGCAATATAAGAAAAACGGTTTGGAATTTTTCATAGGGGCCAGTTTTTAAGATTTTTTGACAGTTACCCCCTTTCCACTTTTTGAATGGGGGCTGTCAACTTTGAAATGTCAAATGGAATGGTTTTTTTTTTCGAAAATTCGATTGTCTCTCAGAAATTACGTAAGTACCTTTAAAATATTTGCATTTTCTTTACTGGTTACTTTACTTACGAATTAAAAAAGAAACACAAAAGAACAATAAACCTAGTATTGTCAGTCAGTTTAAACGTTTTGTAAAACTTGTACCAAATATTGTAAAAACAAAAATGATTTGTTAGTGTTCTACACGTATTTACTTTTTGTAATTGTTAGCCTTTGCTATTAAATAAACATAATTACTATTATTATTAACGATTTTTTTTTCTAATTGCATTTACATTACGTGTTCGTGACTGAACCATTTTTATATATATATAAATACACTTTTAGCAATAACTATTGGTGTACATTCAATTTGACAATATCAATATCTGCGGTCAAAACATAGAAACAAAGCCTCAATAATGAATCCAGGCATAATGGGATGAGAAAAAGGAAATATAGAAAATCATACTTTCTACAAATGTACTTATATTTAAGGCACTTCTTCTGCACCTATAATATTCCTCAAAAGCAATCAAAAATGTCTATCCGGATGTAGGTTTAGTCTATTACAAGACAATTTGAGTAATTTTTTTGAGACACCCAGTAGGATCACAAAATTTGGCACGGTTTTTAATGATATTTGAGTGGATCTAAACAAAATATAAATAAATTGCTTTTTCCTGCGATTTCCTACGCGTAGATAATGAGGAAATATAAATACTGATTAAGCAATTAATTAATATTATTTTCCACTTTTTACTGCATTTCTTTGAAGTCGGTTTTACTTTTTATTAAATTTTTTTTTATTTCATCCCTTTTAGTTATACTTATACGAGTTATAACTAAAAGTAGGGTTTAACAAATAGTCACTGAATCACTATACACAAATGTTCCTGTCAAAGACTCAATTTCCATTATATCAGACATACTGGATAATAATAATCTTGATAAGAACTCAACAGACCTAGTGGAAGCTTGTCTTACATCTACTTATTTCATTTTTCAAAGAACTTTTTGTGAACAAACTTCAGGGGCAGCTATGGGATCTCCTCTATTACCTGTGGTAGCGAATATCTTTATGGAAGCCTTTGAGGACATTGCTCTAACATCCGCTCCCCTAAAACCAAAGCGCTGGTTCAGATATATAGATGATACTTTTGTTGTTTGGCCTCATGGACAGGATAATCTCCTCATATTTCTGGACCACCTTAATCAGCAACATCATAATATCAAGTTCACGGTGGAAATTGAATCTAATGGAACGATTTCCTTTCTAGATGTCTGTGTTCAAAGGAAGGGAAATGGTACATTAGGACATTCTGTGTATAGAAAACCGACGCATACAAATAGATACTTAAATGCAAATTCCCATCACCACCCAGCACAAAAGAAATCGGTTATTAACTCACTAGTATTCAAAGCTATTTCGATTTCTGATCAAGATTCTTTAACATCGGAAACATCGAAACTGACCGAAGCTCTCAGAGGGAATGGCTATTGCACTGAAGATATTACGCATTCATTTAAAAGATATAGTAATCCAACTCCACCAAAGGAGAATGATAAAGAGCCACCATTAGGTAGCGTTGTTCTTCCCTACATACATGGCACTACAGACAAAATAGGACGATTACTTCGGCGGTCCAACATACGTACAATCTTCAATACACATAAGAAGATTGGACAATGCTTGCTGTCCCCGAAAGATATTGTACGTTTCCAAACAGAAGGAGTATATAAAATTCCTTGCTCCTGTGGAGCAGTGTATGTGGGAGAAATAGGACGCTCAATATCAACTAGACTTAAGGAACATGAACGATGTATTAAAAAGAAACAAATTGTTCAATCTGCTGTAGCTGAACACCAGCATAACACTGGCCATTTTATAAATGTAAAGGAAACCAAGGTTCTAGCACCGGTTTCAGGTTTTTATAAACAAAAAATTAGAGAATCTATTGAAATATTTAAACATACAAAAAATTTCAATAGAGATACGGGTTACGGTCTACATCACACGTGGAAACCGATCTTAACACAGGGTCACGGTTCGGCGAGCACAAGTCGGATATAAAAGCCCGCCTGAGCTCTTCCAGCTCATTCAGTGTTCACATCTCGCGGAGCAAAGATCCCTGAAGATGCCTCGTGCAATCGAAGGCGAAACATCGGATAGTAATTCCAATTTGACACGGTCTAATCCCAAGAACCATGATTTCTCAGTTCAAATTTAGAAAAAGAAATGGGCATGTTCTAAAAGTTTCTTTAATGGGCAATTAATAAATTATTTCCATAGAGATCCAACCATAAAAACACTCTAAACTGCGGTTCCGCAAACCCATAGCTATTGCACAACTTCTCACCTATTCAGTTTCAAGTGAAGTGTTCAGAACTCATGTATTATTTAAATTATTAAAAACTGCACTCTATCTTAACTAACCTTTGCTTGGCATTCTTTATGGGATTCAATTTCAGTTTTTAAACTATTTTGGTTCCATTTCAACTTAGTTTCTAAATTATTTAAGTCCTGTTTGGTTTTATCTAATTCTTGTTGAACATTCCGGTATTCATAGCATTTATTATCCAGCATCTGACATATCCTAGCCTTTTCAGAAATCATAGTCTGCAGTTTATGCTGCAATAGTTCATTTTCTTTTTGAAGTTCTTTGAATTTTTTCTCTATTTGTTCTTTCTGTTGACGTTCTTTTATAACATTTTTCTCGCCTACTGCATATCTGAAATTACAAGTTATAACAAGCAATAATTATAGATATTATGAAGGCGGTTGTGCGAAAACTAACTGATTTTCATTTTTTTAAGTGTCGAAAAACAAAAGCAACTAGAATTATTTTTTTCGCGAAAAATGCAATTTTGTAATCTTTATTTCTGTCAGTGTCATACAAACCGATAAAGCAGTATTCACAGTCCCAAATACAATCAGCCTAACATTGAATTTGTGACGCATGACACATATAGAATTTCTCATATTACCCATATAGTTCGATTAATTAATATTAATAATCGGGAATATTAAAAGAGCTAATTAAACTACAAATAAGTAAATTTAGCACGGCTAACATTCTTTGAACGATGCATTTCATTCCAAGCGATACCACCCACGCGCTTCTTAAATACAAACAATAGCAAACAGCAGAAGTTAATTTAATTAATTTTATTGTGAATCCATTAGTTAAAATAAAATTTAGTTTTCCGTTATGTTTACAATATTTACTCGGGAAAAACAAAATGCAACGCGTGCAAAAAAAATATTTTCGGAAAAAATCCAAAAATTGTTTCGGACGTATTTCCTTTAAATAAAAGCATTCGTGCACATGGTCAATGAGCCGAAAAAATCTAGAATCCGAATCATTTTTTCGATTTGTTCCGGAAATTCTGCACTTATATTACTACTGATTAAATAATAACATTTTCGAATTTATGTTCTTTTTATGCACAATCAACCATACCGCCAGAAAACTTGCGTCAGGCTGACATTATTAGTTTTTCGGGCACTCTTCAAAATCCTCATTTAAAACCAAAAGTATTTAACAATATAACAACTAGCGTTTAAAAATAACAGTAGATGATCATTCAAAACACCGTGAGACGGAGAAAAATGAATACTTATCAAATTTAATGGATCTCTAAGGTTATAAAATTATAGCATAAAGTAGGTTGTATATGTTATATACATGTATGGTATATATGTGGTTAGCATATGGAATATAATTTAGTATACTTTTATTTGTGTGCAAATAATTTTTCGTGCAAAAAATCTCATTAAAATATAACAGCTATAAGAAAAAACATTTGTTTTTAAATATAAATTTGAGATTTAAAATGCATACTACCCTCCTAAGACAACCTGTCCTAAGTAGGGATGGGCGTTTTATCGATATATCGATAGATGGATAAGAGCTGATAAGTGTGTAATTATCCCGATAGATATCCAATGATATGGATAGGTAGCTGATAATATCGATAGGCAGCTCAGAACATTGATAGTTATGGATAAAAGGATTATATATTTATAAAAATAAGAACTGTTTTTTTTTTGCTCTTCAATAGTTTTGGCTGCTATTGATAAGTAGTAGCAAATACCAATAGGTAGCAAGGAACTATCGATAGGTGAGAATACCTATAAAGTGAGGACCTGAGGAGGTAAAATCTAATATCACCCATCTCTACACTAGAGGACAATTTACCACATTTGTGGATGACAGATTTATAGTACAGCATGATAACAAATTTAATGCCCTTAAAATGAAAATAATATCAGACCTTCCTTAGCGTGACGCAAGTCGTCCTTAAATGTTGGGAAGACTCAAATTATTGGTTTCAAGTGTGATATTTATGGTCTGAACATTGGAGGTATCTCTCTCGATAGTGAATCCGACATTAAGTTTCTCAGTATTAACATCGATAACAAGGTAATTGAGGCTCACATTAGATAGAAATATCAACAAAAAGGTTGCATCTGAAGGTTGTGTAACACTCATTAGTGAAGCCACACTTGCGAAATGGAATTCCTTTCTGGGGAGATTACTAGCAACTACCTAGTAAATTCTTTTTTTTTTTGAAAAAGCGAGCAGTCCGAAATCTTTGCCGAATGCCTTATAGAGACCATTATCTAGATCAAGAAACATATAACTTTAACATCTTCGTTACAATAGCCGGACGCGGCTATTGTTACCGTCCGCGCATTTCTGTTTTTGGTACAGAAATTCTTAAAATTTGTATTTTTTGACCTTCTAAATGCCTAGATATATATATATATATATATATATATATATATATATATATATATATATATATATATATATATATATATATATATATATATATATATATATATATATATATATATATATATATATATATATATATATATATATATATATATATATATATATATATATATATATAATATATATATATATATATATATATATATATATATATATATATATATATATATATATATATATATATATATATATATATATATATATATATATATATATATATATATATATAATATATATATATATATATATATATATATATATATATATATACATATAAATATATATTTATATATAAATATATATATATACATATAAATATATATTTATACATATAAATATATATATATACATATAATATATATATATATATATATATATATATATATATATATATATATATATATATATATATATATATACGATATATTACGGAATTTGTGTAATCTTCTGTATGTCGTATTTTTGTTCTAATTTAAATACATAAATCAGTTTAAATTTGAACATTGATAATAATATTTTTTAGAAGTTGAATTAGTTACATAGTGTTATACTTAGCATGTAGTACTATTTCAGTACGATAAACATTTCGTTTTCTAGATAATCTGGGTTAAATAAAGGAATAAATTAAATATTACAATTATATATTTTCCCTGATATATTCAATTCATAAACTCTTCTGAATCAAAATTCGTAAAATTTCTCACCTGATAACCATGTTTTCTTTCTCCTTTAAAGCAAGCTCTTTCTGCTTAAAGGCATATTCAAGTTTATGTTCCAGTTCTTTCTTAAAATTTTCGTGTTTGTGGCATTTTTCTTCAAGAAATTTAATATTATCAGCGTTTTGATTAATAATTGTCTCTTGGTAATTAATTTTCCTTAGGAGACCATCAACATTTACATTTTTCTGGTTCACGTCTGGGTTGCTTAGAACAACTTGCTCTTCAACCACAACTACAGATGGTTCCTCGTAATTTAAGTTGGTATTTATTTCACTATTTGCTGAAAATTTGCAAAACATTTCAAATTAGAAACTTTTAATATAAAATAGAATGTGCTTTTATGATTTATTTTTAAACAAAAAGTTGTTAAAAATGTAACTTGGATATACGTGGTGTAAATTTGGGAATCCGGCAATGTTTAGTTTACAAGATACAGGGTGTTAAAATGTTAACATTTTTTTAGCTTTTTTTATATACGTTGTACGTAGCTTTTAAATCAAATTTCGTACAGGATATTAATTATGTTAATGTCAATAAAGGAACTAAATAAGTTTTAAAAAAATCTATAGCGTTATCATTTTTTTTTGGGTTATGGACTCTTTAACTCTCCCGAACTTTTTATTACGAAATCAGTGGCCACTTTTAAATCAAAGTTATATTCCTCATTCTGTTCTGAAAATTTTTGGTCTCTTAGATGTTTCCTATATTTTGCACCGTTTAGAAGTTGCTTATACATTGTGATCATCAGATTAGCAATAATATGCACGAACGGATACTTTGCAAAAGAACTTGCAAACGGTATAAAGTATCACAAAAAAAAATAAAAGCCCAATAAATTACAGAAAAGAACAAGGAATTTAATTTAAATATTTTTCGTTAATTCATTAATCCAAAAAAATACTAGTGTAGCATAAAAAAATGAATAACGTCATGACCAAATGGTATTTTCAAAGTTCTCTTTGTAATGAACCCTTCTTTACAAAAACACTAAATGTATTAAATACGCATTACAATATAACACGACTATTATACGTTAACACATCTTTTATAAGACTAATAGATCGTGAACGTCTTTTTCCTTATATATGCAATAGGAAGTCGCTCTAATCTTCCAGAATGCCATCAATATAGGACGACGTGTTTGTTTACTTCGAGCCCACATACATAAACGTTTGGTGACTCATTTAGGTACATCTCGCACGACCGTCACACTACCTCCTTAGTTATGATCATCCCGATTAGCTTCTTGGTCATGTTATTTCGTCCGGCTATCTAAGTGAACTACCTTTATCTTGCTTTCCAGATTTCTCTGTGTTCGATATAACAAGTCATTAATCCTCTTGATTATTTCGTATGATCCTTCCCAGTGTTAAGACAGTTTTGGAAATAATTTTTTTTTCTGGGGTTATACAACCCAACGAAGCCATTTTCACAGAAATTAGCTATCAAATAGTAAACCTACGTTATATTGTTTTACTGCTGCACAAGATCTTCTCCTGGGACCTTTACTTGCTGTAAATGTGCCATATCTTTGGCGTAATTCCCTGATGTCTTCATGATAGCGGACTCAGTGGAATCGTTCTTAAACTTTACGAGAGTTTTGTTTAATTCAAGGTGCGCTCAGGATTTTCGCCATGTAGTTCTTGTAATATGTACAGGATTCTTTTTCTGGGAACTACTGTAGCCTTTTAGTTTTAAAATTTTACAATTTATTTAATTTCAGCAGAAATTAAAAGATTTATTTTAATTTGCATTGTTTTGACGTTATTACACAACAGTCACAACCCTGAGGCAGGATTGTGGTCACAACCCTGGAGCAGGATTGGTTCCATATGTAGTGTCAACTAAAACACCTAGCTATCGATAAATAAACCTTTCGTTTGACATCTATCTGCAATGTTGCCAATTCTCCCGCTTATCTTATGAGTTTCATGATTTTCATAGATTAGCATTAGGGATTTCCTTCATTTGCAGATTTTTCTATATAATATGGCTTCTTCCTAATTCAATCAGATGTTAGATTAATTAAAAAAAGAAAGGTCAAAACAGGTCACTTGTTGACTTACAAGTATCTTAATGTCTTGAATTTTTTGGTGCGGCATGTTTGCAATTTGAGTTAGTTTGTATGTATTAAGTCCTCTTTGTTTCCCTTACCTTTTTGGTATATATAATTTTGTCCTTGGCTGACAAAATCGAAACTAATGAAGCAAACTTAATGGTGTAAAGTTGTAGCAAAGGCTCTTTGCGAAATAATAGTTATTGTATTTTATACATACCAAAACCAAGCGGTGTGGGATTAAATTCTGCAGTCATATAGAAAGTAGAAGTATCATACTACAAAACGTATATTCTCATTTTTGGCGCTAAAACTAATAGTAATAGAGACGCTCAGCACGCAAAGTATTAAGATTAATATGTTGCAGGGACGTTTCTGACCATGTTCCGCATATTTCACAAAATTTTAGCGCGAAATCGCAATTTTGCAAAAACTAATAATCCCACGGCGGGCGCCTGGTTTTGGTATGAAGAAAGCACATATCAATAACTATTATTTCGCAAAAGGCCTACGCTACAACTTGCGAAATAACAGAGATATGCATTTTCGAAAAGCCTAATTATTCCGGTTTTTTGGTTTTTACTTCCCTCCTAAAATAGAAGTATTGTAATAGTGAAAAAATTACCTCCGAGATTTTTTCAGATTCCGGTTCCCTAGATGCCGAAAAACATGTTTTTTTTCAATTTCGTTGGTCATTCTCTCTGTGTGTCTGTCGGTCTGTTTGTCCGCGTCATAGCTAATCTGATAAAAAGATGGCGGAACAAAATGCGGCTTAGTAAAATATTTAAAAATTCAGCCTGAAAAACTACTTAATGGACCGATTTCAAATTGTGTGGAATAAATAATTGTGGGATACAGAAAAACTAGTCACACCGAGGCACTAATATAAGATGGCGGCTAAATAAAAGATTTGTAATCGTGAAAAAATCGCCCTTTTAAGTTTTACATATCCTCACGTTTTAGCGTCCCTATATGCCAAAAGATAGGTTTTATCAGTTTCGTCGGTCCGCCTGTCAGTTTGTCTGTCTGTCTGTCTGTCAGTTCACGGCATAGCTTAAAAACTACATAACCGGTTTACTTCAAATTTTGGTCAAAAATTAAGGATCATATGGGGATGATCTGGTAACGTTTTGGTAAAAAAAATGGCGTCCTAGTGAAATTTTAAAAAATTATTACTAAAAAGCGACCTATCTAATTTATATCAAATTTTGCAGAGAAATTTAGTATTATGTAGGAATCAACTTGGTAAGAATCCAAGATGGCGGAACAAAATGGCGGCTAAATAAAATATTTGTAATCATGAAAAAACCACCCTCAGGTTTTACATATCTTTGTTTTAGCGTCCCTAGATGACAAAAAATATGTTTTATCAATTCCGTCAGTCTGTCAATTCACGGCCTAGCGTAAAAACTACTTACCCAATTGACATATGGTCCTATGGGGATAACCTGGTAATATTTTGGTAAACATCCAATGTGGCAAAACAAAATGGCGGCCTAATGAGATGTTAAAAAAAATTATTACTCAAAAACCACTTATTCAATTTATTTCAATTTGCACAAAAATCAAGTATTATGTAGGCAGCAACTGAAACGGTAAAATTTTGGTACAAATCCAAGATGGTGGAAGAATATAGCGGCTTAATAAAATATTTAAACATTCATCCCGAAATACTACTTTATTTACTGATTTCAAACTGTATGCCATAAATAATTGTGGTATACAGAAGAACTAGTAAAACTGTAGTACTAATTCATAATGGTGGAACAAAATGGCGGCTCAATACGATATTTGTAGTGATGAAAAAATCACCATCACAGGTTTTACATATTTTCCCGTTTTAGCGTCCCCAGATGCCAAAAAATATGTTTAATCAAATTCGTCGGTCCGTCTGTCCGTTTGTCTGCCTGTCTGTCAGTTCAAAGCATAGCTTAAAAGCTACTTTTCAGATTGACTTTTGGTTCAAATTTTCAAAAATTCAATTTTGGTGAAAAATTAAGGGTCATATGGGAATGACCTGGTAATATTTTGATAAAAACCCAATATGCCGGAATAAGATGGCAGCCTAATCATATAAATATTTTATCAATTTTAAACAAAATAAACATGATAAATAATATTTTAATTGAGTAGAAAAAATTGAAAATCATTTATACAACCGCATTTCAACTTGCAACTAAGTTCCTATAAAGTTGTATAAAGGGACTACTATAATAAGTATCTACCTTCCACTTTACCTCCTAGGTATCAGCACTGTATTAGATATGTGGCAGGTACTAACTATTAAAAAGAAAAACAAACTGAATAATAAAAACTAGACATATCATGGAGGAACAAGTAAACTTTGTTTTAGTATAGTTATTATAATATAATTAATGTGACTACTTGTTTCATATTTTATTGTTTTAAACAAAATAAACGTAACAAATAATATTTTAAGTGAACAAAAAAAAATTAATGTTTGAATATCAATCACTTACCACATAACTGCATTGCAACAACGTTACTACAAAATATATCTACCTTACCTTACCTCTTTAGGTATTAGCTCGGAAACGAAATACAAACTAGATAATAAAAACTAAACCAAATATACAATATAAAAAAACAATTAATATTTTCGTGTAACAGACGTATTGTTATTAATGTGTCAGCTTATTTCATATTTTATTTTTAATTTTAAATAAAATAAACGTAATAAATATTTCCAGTAAGCAAAAAAAAAAGAAAATTTCAAAATGACTTAACACACAACTAAATTATAATAAAGTATCTACCCTTTACCTCATACTTTTTAGATATTACTGACTCACAACTGATTCAGATAAATACAAATAGCAGAAAGTACAGAATTTCGCTCTTTAAGTGCGCATTTTAATAATTATTTGGACAGTGGGCAGTTGACATAACGCAACATAACGATGTTGCCGGAAATCATTAAAAATAATAAAATTGTATTTTATACTGTGTTGTTTTGTGAATATAAGAAAGCAAAACAAATATAACACCCTGAAAAAACTAGTTATTACATTAATTTCAAATTTTTTGGAAGCATTAAGTGTGATATAAACAGAAACTGGTAAAGGTGTGGTACGAATTCAAAATACCGGAACAAAATGGCGGCCAAATAAACTTTTTAAAAAATCAACGTAAAAAAACATATCCAATTGACTTTAAACTTTGCATAAAAATTAAATGATTTAGGGATAAACTGGTACGAATGCAACATGCCGAAACAAAATGGCGGTGTGCGTTAATGTAAAAAGTACTTATTCAATTTGTTTTAAATTATGCCCAAAAATAAAGTGTGGCATAAGTAGAAACCGTACTAAATAACTATGCACTGAACTAAATTGGGTCACACTTCACTATTTCTAATTAAAGGGAAGATTTATATTGAGGCAAGTTCCGGGTAAAGGAAATTTACAGATTTTTTTTCTCCTGTTCTATTGATCCGATTAATTTTATAGTAATTTTATTCTTTACAATTAATCTCTTTGCACCATGAAGACTGCTTCATTAGTTTCGATTTTATAAGCCAAAAACGAAAAAAAAACGCGATTTTTTGCATTAAATTGTTTATAACAAATGATAGTTGCGAGTGGAAAATATAATGGAATATTACTATGGACTATATTGAGTATGATGGCGGACTCGGTTTGCAGTTACTATTTTTTTCACGAAACATATCTATTTATTGGCCTATACTAGGTCACTTCTCACTTTCTCTGTGCCCTCTTCAATTTGATCCTTGACATGATCTATTTCTCCCTTGACATTCTTGCAAGAGACACTGTTCTTAGTACTAGAAAGTCCTGTATTTGATGTAGTAGTTCCTGTTGATTCCTACCTTCTTGTTCAATTATAATCTTCTCAAGCCAGTCATCTTTTTTCTTTTTGCCTTCCTGTTCTTTTTTTGTCTTTTGGCCTCAAAATCTTGCAGATATTTTAATATTCCTTGTTCTTGTTCTTTTTTGATTAAAACTTCCCATGAATAAAACTAGAATGTCGTTTGGAATTCATTATTTTTTACAATCATGGCGCCCAATATTAAATTCTGAATTATGTTTATTTCGTAGAGGTACAATTTATAATTTATTTGGATCAGATATGATTTATTGGTGAAATTTCTTATAGATTCTGCATTCCAGACTTTTACTTTTGATCATACATCTACAGTGTTAAACGAAAACTGTCTAGATTACCTACATTGGCTATATTAATATAAATAATTTTTATGGGCTTTAACTTATATTTAGCTTTATATTTGATAAAATACATAAAGTAAAATCGTTTTTGAAGTTCTTAAGTCTTTTTAATGTTGAAGTATCTACTTTTGCAAAAGACTTAAAACTAAAAGGACTTCAGTATTAAAACTACTTAAGTACTTCTACAAAATACTTTAAGTAGATTAGGATTTTGTAGTACATTTTTTAAGTACTAAGTAATACTTACCCAAAATTTAAAATTTTAAGTACCAGTACAAGCACATTTCTAAAAAAGTTCTGAATACATTGTCCCAAGTAACGCTAATTAGAAAATACTTAACTAAAATAAGTAATTTTAGTATAAAAATATTTTGTATTCAGTACCTCAGCTCTGCCACAAGGTATCATTAATATTTAAATATTTGCTGATATTTGGGAAAAATATAATTTTTTTGAAATTTTATTTTATAAACTTTACTATTCCTAGAATTCAAGGAAATTATCCAAATCAATAAAATTTTTGGACATGAATTTTCTACACCACGACTCTCGCTAGCTAATTCTGAAGAGTTACCTACAGGTTTAAGTATAGTGGAGATTATTTCTTTAATATCTTTGAACAATATAGGTCATTGACACAGTATATACATAATAAGTGTCAAAACTGATAACTTTCACATGGGTAATGGACACTATTTTTCATACGGCCACAAAGAACCTGCAATAGGACTTTTGACTCAGCGATTGCTTTGCTTAATTGTAAATAAATAAGTTAAAAGTAGGCTTTGCTTTTATAACTTTTTGCTCATTATCAGTTTCAAATGTGATCGTAGGAAACTGTATTTTTACATGAATTATTAATGGTTCTATGGAATATGTCGAAGTAAGATAAAGGGAACTACCGGAAAAAGAGCATCAGCATTACATTACCCCCTTGCTTTGGATAATTTGCCTCTGTAGCAAGCTTCACCAGGTAATTATTAAGATATTCTATCATTTGAAGTTTCAGTAATTTTATCAACAAATTATTTTTTTAGTAGAATTAAAATTATTTTTACTTTTATATTTGGACTCTCTCTCCATTAGTAATTTTATACACTTCAATAAATAGTTCAAAGTATTAAAGCTTCATTGTTTATTTCACACAAATCGGACGAAATATCAGACATATAGGGTATAATATTATTTCTCGATTTTTTTTTTACTTTGTGCTTATAAAAGATGTCAAAAATATCATATACATTGTAAAAATTCAGTTTTTATAACGGACGGTATTTTTGGATATTTCTGGATCTATTTTTTTTTAAATAATATTCGAACTGGTATCAGTACAGCATTTTTTGGAACACTCAGAAATATGCTCTCTCTAAGGCATTGCTTAATCTAGTAAGATGACATACAATTAAATTTTCACTAGTTTTAATTGAAATGAAAAGCTGTTGAATATTACTATGAATTTAAAAAATAATTATTAAAACCTTTAGACTTGACATTTCTTGTTATGACATTCGTACCTTTCTGATTCTGTTTTTATTTGCCGCATACATTTACTAGAATTGTTTGGTGGATGAATTATCATTTGAGATTTTTTTAGCTTTACAAATATAATGTACATGCTGCTGTTTAATGCTCATCTTGTTGTATTGCTTACTTATCTCCCCGAGAATTTTTAGATATTCTCTAATGTTTTTAAATCATTTGTGAACCAACTTCTGCTGTTTGAGTGGTCAAAGCATACAAGATATTTTTTCTGGGCAATACCTTAAGTATAGATTCATCAAACTTATCATTAATATTTAAATTAATATAAAAATGAACAAGTACCAAGAAACTTCAGAAGAGAATATAAACAAACCCCATTGAGTGGTAAGTTTACATACCTTTTTTGTGTATGAAAACTAAATATACCCATATAAACTGACAACTGAATGATTTGCCCTTTTTGGTCACACAAATTGAGATTAACAACTTTTTACTTTAGGATGTGTCTCTCTTGGATTAAAAGATACTATCACTGAGAAATAAATCGTGACAAATTTGAAATGGGATAGTCTTTTGGGGATATTTAACTTTAATTTAATTAAAGTTTAAATAACGTCTTGTTTTTGCTACAGAAGCGAGTAATACAAATTATTTGTGAAGATAATAGGGCGTCTCACTGTAATTCTTTATTTAAATATTTAGAAACACTTACTTTGTATGATTTAATTGTTTATGAAACTTACATTACATTGTGAAATAGTTAAAAAAGCACATATACATACATAGTTACCACACAAAACCGAGATAATTTAAATTTTCGGCAACTACAAAGCTTCATAGGGTGACGCCAGTTTTCGACCAGATTACATTAGTTTGGTTTTTAACAATGGGCAAGTCCAAAATATACTCAGCTGTTTAAACTAAAACGTTTTCATATCGAATCCACAGGAACTATAGAATTAGCCCAAATATTAAAAATGTATCTAAATCTTCCAGAAAATTTAAAAAATATGCATATTATAAAAAATGCTGTTTTTCCCTATTCTCGACCACCCATTTCCTAAGGGCGACCGGTAATGTTCCGGTTATCGACCGACATTTGCCGCTTTTCGGTCAAAGGATGTCCGGTTTTCGACACGCCATATTTCGCAATTGCACCTAAATATCTTACACCATTAAATAAGTTAAAAGACAAAATAATGATGAATTAAAATATTTTTATTTATGAAAAAATACAAAACAGATACTTAGCTACAAAAATAATAACATCACCAGACAATATTATAGCAATAAATAAACAACACAAATAAAAACAGGGTCAAATTTCCTAAATTAAACCTACTTATACATTACTGAAATTATTAACTTAAAATTCTGACTCTATATGCACTTTCTTGGTAAATTCAAAACTAAATTTTTTTTTTGAACATGTGAAACAGTTGTAATCTTTTTCAGCTACATCTTTAAAAGGCAACCCAAAGAATTCTGTGCAGCGTAAATGAAACCATTTAGTGCAGCTGTCACATTCAATGTTTTTATTATCTTCTTCATCGGTGTCGCTATGTAACTCCTCTTCACATTCCGCACAACTTATTGCCTCTTTTGATTTTGCCAGTTTTGCTACTGCTTTTTCTTGTGTCTATTTATAATTTTTTTCTTTTTTGCTTTTAAAGCATTTATTCTTTCTTTCTTTATACTCTCTATTTTTTGTGTTTTTTCGTTGTCTTTGTTTTGTCTCCCCTGGTCTGTACTTCCTCTTTATTTACTTTGTCTATGGTGCGTACATTTGTCTTAGCGACACATTCTTCTTTCTCACTTGTTTTGGTTACTTCTTCACACCTTGTACTTATGAAAATACTGTCTTTGGGTTCTTTGTCATTTTCTTTTATTTCAATTCTGCCCTTTTTTTCTTAAGTTGTTGCCGTGTTTTGGTTCTCTTCACTCTTTTTTATCATCTACTGTTTTGTTTTTTCAAAATTTATGTTTATTCCCATTGGCTTTACCTGTGTTTCCGAATTGTCCTCGAAATTGTCTTTGCTACCACCTTAAAGGAAAACTGATGTTACTATTTTAAATAAATAAAAACATACAAAATCATTACTGACCGTTCTCTAGGTCTTCTATTGCTCCTTCAACTTCTGGCTCAATAACTTGGTTATCACCTTGAGGTAGAGATGTTTCTAAATTGCCTCTGTGTCCTAAAAAAAACAGGTTCTTATTTTTTATACAGTTGGAATTCTAACCTAACCTAACCTTTAGTGGAATAACTTCTTCATTTTGTTTAGGGATGTGGGATTCTAACTTGTCTGATCTGCTGGGAACTGTTTCTCTTTCTTTCACTGTACTCTACTTCTGAAGTTTTAAAATCACCTTCAAAAAAATATGTAGTTACCTTTTGAAAAGTTAAATCCCAAAAATATTAAATAATTTACGTTCTTCCATTTCTTCTATTATGTCTCTGACCTTTAGATGAGTTACCTCTTTATTTGATTTAGAGATGCAGCTTTCTGACTCGTCTGTTGTGGCACCTTAAAAAATCACACATGCATCTATTATTTTAAAAGAACTGAATTAAAAAAAAAACTTTACCTTTTTCTCTTCCTTCCACTATGCTCTTAGCTTCTACTTGAATGACTTCTTCATCTGTCACTTCTTTTTTCATTTTTTTCAAGATATTCTAAAAATTCATATTGGTAGTTATTTGCTAAGGCATCATCAAATATTTCTCCTTGGTTAGCATTTAGAAGCACGTCTGGAATTTGCGACGGAATTTCAAAGGCTTCCATTGGTAAGATGGCACCCATCAAACTGTTACGTTGTTCGGATTCTAAGAAGTTAATAATAGCATCAACATTGACGCCATATTCAGTTAATTTACTTCTTATTCTTTCAATAACTTTTTTAGCAGAATGAATTTTATGGGATGGAAGTGTTGGTACTTCCTTGGTCAAATTTGACACAGCATTTTTTTCTATTAAATTTTTTATGCATTTTGTGTAGTCTACATTATTTTTATTAAGGGGAAATAAACCACATTTGTGGAAGCCTTTAATGATGTGCTTTTTCATATTTGTGTTGTTTAATGCCTCCTCAAATACTCTACAAAAATTAATTTTGGTTACACACTTATTATTCTCGTTAGTTTGCCATTTCCTTATGGTGTTCTATTCTGTTTTTAGGGGTTTAAACACACTCACATAGGCAGGCTGGAGTATACAGGGTGTCCCACAAAGAACTGCCTCAATCTATCTTGTTTAACACTTACAATAATGGTGACTTTGTATAAAGTTGTCTATTACAAAAATTTGTAGTTTTTGAGTTATTGACTATTTAACATTTTTTATTCTAATAATACCAGATGGCTTCTAAGTTTTCTTGTTAGTTGGCCATGACGGAGAGGCCTGGCGAGAACAAAACGAATTGGTTACTATAGAAACGTAATATTTGTTGTCGTTTGACAAGTACCTACTATAATATTATTTATTTATTATAGTAATTATAATAATTATTAAACTAATAATCATGCCGGGGCGATTAAATTACACACACGAGGATTATTTAAATGTGTTTATTATCTAACAGAGTTTTAACAAGAACATGCCAGATATTTGCTGTTAGATATCCAGATGAACAGAAACCATCACCGAACAACGTTAAACAAATGTTGGAAAACTATAAAAATGTTGAAACCTTGAAAACAAAAATTAATCAAAGAAAGCCTATTCCCATTATAGTCTAGTCTACACAAGAGCACAACTTATTTTTTCAATAAATGTTGAAAATGTCCACCTTGTACTTCCAAACATTTTTCGCATCTCCGAATAAATCCCTCGTGGGTGGCCGCTCTAATCGAAGCTGGAGATAAACTTTCGAACGCGTCCCTTACTCTTGCCATACAGTCCTCTTTCGCTGTTACTGGATTAAAATAGTCTAAGACTGTCAGATCGGGGGAACGAGGAGGCCACAGGAAAGGTCCATTGTTGGCAATCCACTTGTTGTAAAATGTAGCTTGTAAAAAGTTAGTAACTGCAACTGTTCTATGTGGTGGGGCGCCATCGTGTTGGTAGAAAATTTGACAATGTTCTGCCAAATGTAAATTACTTAAATATTCGTTGTCCAACTCTTCAAGAATATTCAGATATCTTTCTCCTACAAAAGTTTATAGACATAATTTTACGGAAAGAAATGCTTTGATAATATTCATCAATTTATTGATTTAAGAAGAAACAAAATACATCAAAATTCAATAAATTTAACTGAAGAGTGCTCGATAAAAAAAAAAAGAAGGTTTAGTATTTTATGACTTTCTAAAGTACCCTGTATAAATAGCTTGTAAATATCTAACTAGAGATATCTTTCCTTTAAAACTTGGGACAATATATTTTTTTAGATATGATGTGTTATGGTATGTGGACCAGTATTTGTATGAAGTAGTGTAGTGCGACCTGTATAAATAATTTAATTTATTTATGTAATAATATTTACTAAATAATTTATCTTATTGGATTGACGCTAAATTGATAAAAAAAATTATTGTAATATTACCTAACTGGATTATTTTTCATTAAAAAAGTCCTTGTGTTTAGGCAATCAATAACTTACCATTCAAATTTTCTTCGTAAAAATTCAGTTTTATTATTCCAACGTTCCTTACTGCACAAAATACTTTAAATTGTCAGGATTCTTGAAAGTTCCGCGATCTTACTGCATAAGGATTCGAATCACTCCAAAAATGGAAATTGTGTCTATTGAAAAGGCCATTTTTAGTAAATTTTGCTTCATCGGTCCAAATTATATTGTCCAAAAATCTAGGGTTATCTTGTACCATTGTTAAAATAAACTCGCAAAACTGTACTCTTTTTGGCAAATCAGTGTCTTTTAGATGTTGAACCAATGATATTAAATAAGGTTGGAAGTTTTGTTTTAACAGAATCCTATGCACTGAGTTCCTCTAGATTCCTGATTGTCTTGCCACATTTCTTAGGGATGTCATTTGATATTCTGCAAAATATCCCAGAATTGCAATCTCGTTTCCAAAATTTTTATAGTTTTCCAACATCTGTTTATTGCTGTTCGAGGATGGTTTCTGTTTATCTGGATATCTATCAGCAAATATCTGGCATGTTCTTGTTAAAACTCTGGTAGATTCCCCATAGATAATAAACAAATTCAAATAATCCTCGTGTGTGTAATTTAATCGCCCCGGCATGATTATTAGTTTAATAATTATTATAATTACTATAATACATAAATAATATTTTAGTAGGTAATTGTCAAACGACAATAAATATTATGTTTCTATAGTAACCAATTGGTTTTGTTCTCGCCAGGCGTCCCTATCATGGCCAACTAACAAGAAAACTTAGAAGCCATCTGGCATTATTAGAATAAAAAATGTTAAATCGTCAATAATTCAAAAACTGCAAATTTTTGTAATAGACAACTTTATACAAAGTCACCATTATTGTAAGTGTTAAACAAGATAAAATTATAAAAATTGGGGGTTTCCATTTGAAAAAAGTAACTTTTAACGATTTTTTAAAGTATATTTATAATGTCAGTTTTTGATCACCCTATATTTATTTAATATAAAAATATCAGCACAGGCCACTAAGTGGATCCTTTTGGACAAAGAAGCCACCTGCAAATAAATAATAGAGATTTTGATAAGCAGATATTTATAGTTATGTCTAGACCTGCAAACGTCATTTTTTACATAAAGGATAGGGATATTATACATGAAATATACCTAGAATTTTTCGAGGAATCGAAAAATTCGATAATATACAGGGTGTTCTATTTAAGAAAAAAGTTGACGTCTACTTCCGGTATAACCGCAAGTGCCGCCATCTTGAAAATATTTTGCGCGAATTGCCCCCATCAACTTTAGTTAGCTGCCAAAATTTCAAATTTTTCCAAAGCCTACTTTCTGAGAAATCGATCGCCGCAGTTCGTCGTAGGACACCCTGTATGTGTTGTGTTTGCCGGCAGTGCATATAATATAATTCCATGCGTATCACAAAATTTGATAAGGTTCATTGTCATATGTGACTTATGTCCGTCAATAAGGAGCAAGATAGTACATTTCATAATATTATTACCCTATGTGCGGCCCCGAAAGCTTTAGTGAATAAAATGCGTCCTAATTGGGTTTTAGGGAGATCAGATACTGGCTGGATGAACGGCGACGTATTTTTTGTATACACTGCAAATGATTTTAACGAGTGGACAATTTTTGCCATTGGCAGAAAAGACAATTAATACAGTAATATTTTCTTTTTCGTTACCGACTTTAACGCTGTATAGATTTCTGTAACCTCTGGGAGCTAGGACTTTCCCAGTTGTGGGACAGAGTCCAAACCCTGCCTAATCTCCATTTAGTATCCTATCCTGGCATCCTTGTCCCAGACTGCCTGCGAGTCACTGGATTCCAGGGGACAATTAGACGTTGTTTACACAGACTTTCAGAAAGCTTTTGATCAAATCGATCTCTACGTCCTGATCCATAAACTGGAGAACTTTGGTATGTCACAACTCTTAATAATGTTCAAATCATATCTATTAGGACGTTCCCAGTTTGTCGAATATGAGCACTTCAGATCACCATCATATAAAGTCTCTTCTGGTGTAACACAGGGGTCCAATTTGGGGCCCCTGCTTTTTCTCATTTTTATTAATGATCTCCTTAATATAACTGAATGTCAAACACTGGCATATGCAGACGACTTAAAGCTGTTTACTAAAATTCAGGCTCTATCAGATTGTGATCACCTACAAAAAGTATTATTAATATATGAATGGTGTCTTAGCAATAAACTTGTATTAAATTTATTAAAATGTTATGTAATGACCTTCAGTCGCAGAAATAACACATTGATGTATAATTATGCTCTAGATGGTATGGTGCTTGGCAGACCGGATAGTAGTATTCGAGATCTTGTTATTGAATTTGACCCTAAACTTACCTTCATTCCCCATATAAATTATCTAATTACAACTTCCTTCAAAATACTAGGATTTCTTATGCGGAACTGTAAAAATGTTACTGAGACACAAACAATGATATTATTATATTGCTCTTTCATAAGATCAAAGCTGGAGTATGCCGCAGTGGTTTGGAATCCTATTTATAATTGCCATGTTCAGGCTTAGAAGGCTTGCAGTGATGTTTTCTAAAGTATTTAGCTTTTAGGGCAGATGGTGCTTACCCTCCAAGAGGTTGTGATCACGGTCAGCTTTTGCAGAGATTTAATATATCATCCTTAGCAACAAGAAGAAAAACTTAAACTAATATATGGCCTCACTCATAATAAAGTTAACTGTCCATTTCTTCTTGGGGAGTTGTATTTTCGCGTTCCCCGCCTCGAAACACGACATACTTCGGTGTTCTATCTCAGCACAGTCAGATCAAATATTTTTAGACAGAGTCCAGTATACTTTATGTGTTCAGGTGTCTCATGCGTGCGATTTGCACTTTGAATCATTGAGTAGCATCATCGATTCCTTTATAAATCTGGAGTGATCCAAACACTCATTAAGTTGTTTTTGTTAATACATGTAATTTACTTACTTAATTTTCTATTTTTTAATAAATGTTAGATCAACTAACTTTACTGTAATACATATTTAGATTTAGATTTAAGTATTGTTGTATCTTAAAAAAACAGATGTTTTGTATTTTTTTTTCTTGTTTTTTACTTAATTTTGTTATTGAATTTCCTGTAAGTGGGTTTTTACCTGTTGGAAATAAAGGCTATTTCTTTATTTATCTAAAATACCTTCGTTATTAGTATCTTTTAAATATTGTTTTAAGTTATAAAACCACTCTCTTATAGCTTCTTGGGTTACAATAGCTTGCACTTTGTTTACACTCTCAGCTTCTCTTAATGAAATTTGTAGATGTCTTTTTAAAAAATTTGAGTTACTTTTCTCCTGTCTTTCTGTTTTTTAACAAAATTAATTTTCAGTATTTTTAACTACTGCCTCTACAGTTTCCATTAAGTCCATCTTTTTTACAGGGAACCCACATTTCGTTAAATTAATAAACTAATTAGCCAATTTTTTCTAGGAACCTGAGAATATTGGTAATATTTTCTCTTTTCTTTTCTTAGTCCTACTCTTAAAGTAGAACCTCTTTTCTTTGAAGATGTATTATTCAGTTTTTGTACAGAAGGCATCTGTAAAATAGGAAATAATTACCTAGCCATGGACGATATTGCATGTGGTCGTGACAAATCCCATTTTTCGTACGCGAAAAAACCAATATTATATCGGTTGGTCGAAAACTAGATATGTGATACCCATTTTTCGACCACCATGGCGAAATATTTAAAATTCGCGGTAAAAAAGTGTATATGAAAACCGGGTACCTGATTCACAGTATATATTTCAGCAATCTTTTAGACTAAGACAGTTAAATATGAACCAAAAATTGATAGAAAGAGACCAAATACAAGTGCCTAATCTAACCCTTTTTCGACTACCCCGGTAGAAAATCGGCCGAACTATAATTTAAATATCCCATTGGTCCTCTTCTTTTCAATGTATTTTTAAATAACATCCACGAAGGTTTTGCGCATAGTCGCTTTCTATTATTTGCAGTTGATCTAAAACTGTATGCGCGGGTATCTTGTGTGGAGGACTGTGACAAGCTCCAATACGATATCAATAACCTCGTGGACTGGTACCCGAGAAATGGGATAACACATAATGCTTCCAAGTGCAAGGCCATGTCCTTCCACTGAACCAGAAACTCTATTACTTTTAATTATGCTATAGGGGATGTTTTTCTGCACAATATAAATAGTTTTCAGGATCTGGGTGTGACTTTGGACACTTTCCTAAATTTTATACAGCATATCGAAAATAAAGTTGCCAAGGCTCTTCAAATGCTTGGTTTCATCAAGAGATGTACAGCTGGAATACGCTCCCAGTGTCTGGTCGCCTGTACCCATACACCATACAAATTATGGTGTTAATAATTTTATATCTAGGGCTTCTAGATTGGCAAACTGCCTTCCTCAATTAGATTTCTCTTCACATCCCTCTTCATTTCTTAAAATGTTGTACTGCAACTTACCATGAAAGTAATCTTATTTCTAAGTTCAATACATATATCCCACGTTTATGGATTTGTATTTACTATACGTTTATATTAAGCTGTTATTGGTATTCTGTTATTATATAGGTTAAATGATACATTGTATGTTATTTTATTACTTTAAATTTTATATTAATCAGTGTAATTGGGCACTAGCCTGTTGAAAAATGAATAAATAAATAAATTTAGCAACCACCTAACCACTATTAAAAATAAAATTGTACGACTTTTTCTGTGTTGAAAGGCTAGTAAAAGATAAACATATGCCCCTAATGCTAAAGAGATATGTCACTATGATAATATTTTTAAAGTTACTTACTATTTCCTTGAAGGCACTTCACTATATTTTTTACACTAACTTTTAAATTATAGTAACAGATGCATAACCAACTATATTTGATTTAAAATTCTAGTTTAGTTTTAAACCGCAAAGGGGTGCCTCCTCTTATAAAGTGTAGTTGAATGGTGGATTTGTGCAGTGGCGTAGTGAAAAATATTAACATGCACTGATATTCTTGTTTTATTTAATTTTCTATAAATTTGGTCAAAAACAGGATGCAGTCGGCTAACTGGCACAATTACCCTAGCAGAAGATTCAATAAAATATTTAAAAAGACATTAGTAGAATGTGCAAACTATTATTTGGAGGAATTCTTATACATTATTGAATTACAATTTAACCTTACACAACTAATAATAAATATGTGTTTATTTTACTGAGTGACATTTCTTACATTATTATAATTATACATGTACATATGTCGAGAAATTTTAATCTTGACTTTAATAATTAATTAGAGTTTAGGGATTTTTTCTTTTATAATTATAAACATGCTATTAATTCTTTTAGGCTCTAAGCAGTCAGGTTTTTTTTGTTTTTTATAATCATTTATTTTATTTTAGTCATTGAGTAAAAACTTAAGAAATCTACAATTTTGGGAGTCAAGGAAATGAGGTAAGATCCTTAAAAACAAAATATACTGTGAAAATTAAGCTCTTTAATGCAAAAAAAACATTATTTTATATTGCACAACATGGCCTCTGAAATCCAAATTACTTTGGTAATTATGCAATAGAGTTTCTTCTTTTCTACGGCTTTGAAAATATTTTTTGATCTCTTTGAGATCAACTTAGCTAGAAAAATGTTGATTTTCAATGCGCTATTAGAAATTTTAATAAAAATAACGCTCTAAATATGTCAGATATTGAATGTGGTATAATTAATACTATTAACAAACTATCGTACAAGTTATGATGCCTTTTCATCCTTTTTGCTTTTGTTAGAAACTCTACCAACAACCAAACACTTTACTGCACAAATTCCCCAATTTAATCTGCCAAAATAAGATTTTTACATGTAGTGCTGCCAGACCTGATGTATTTTCTAATTTTCTGGAGGTAATTAAAATCAAATCAAATCAAAAAGCTCTACGTTGTGAAAAGCCCAAGAACACATTTAATAAATAATGGTATCAAAATACAAAAATGTATACTATAGAATTTAAAATGACGGATCAATAAATAAAATAAATAAATAAAAATCTAATGAGGCCGTCATTTTTTTCTACCATAGTGGATTTTTATGAAAATATTATCACTCCATCCCCACATGATCATTTGGCTTAAAATTAAAAGTTAATTCAATAAGTAGTTTTTCAGCTATGTCTTGGACAGCCAGAATAACAGACCAAGGGAAATGTGATATCTAGTAACCCTTAAATGTAAAAATTTGGCAATGTGATTTTTTTTTTATGATTACAATACACAACAAACAATGGCAAAACATTAATAACTAGGCTTCAGTATAGTAAATATAGTGACATCTTGGCTAGGCTCACAGGGCCAAATGAACTCTCGAGATTGTGAAACTCCTGAACCAGAAAACTAAAAAATGAACCACATATGTTTGATATATAATAAAACGAATAAATTCTAAAAAGTTTAAATCATATGGAAATCCTCACCCTTTCCTGTAAGTAAGTTGTATATTAAATGCAACTATAAGCATATATTTTTAGTTGATGTTAGATCAAATAAACATAAACTGGTTCTTGTTCTCCCTAACTTGCAGCATTAATATTTAAACCATCGTCAATTTATGGAATTTTCCTTATACTTAGTCCTAACACATTATAATTCCACAACAGAAATATTTTTTTATATACTGGCTTCCGATAGATTTGTCTACACTAATACAAAATAATTGACAGTTAACCAGTTTTTGATTGATTTCACATAATGACACAAAGCTAGAGATCAAAAGATACTTTTTCCTTGTTTTGAGGAAAAAAATAGAAAAAAACCTATTTAGTTTAACGTCCATTATTCTCTAGAATTGAATCGTTCACAGTACAAAATAATTAACAGTTAACTAGTTTTTCATTTATATTGCATAATGGAACAAATCTAGAAACCAAAAATACTTTTTTGTTCTTTTGAGTCATAATAAGAAATAAAAACAAGTTATTAATAATTTGAAGTTCATTTTTCACTAGAGTTAAATCTTACAAAAAAGTATTTTCTTAATTTATGTCTATTAAGCATTTTAACAATTATATAAATTTTGTTTGTAACTCACATACACAAGTATATATATTTAAAAATCTCTTATAGTTTAGAATTTAAAACATGACATTGCATTTATTTTCCTTAGTATTTTTCGCAAAATATTCTAAATTCTCAAAATATAACAATAAAATTAAATGCCTCAAAATAACTTGAAAGGTACATAAAATAATTAAAAAATCCTTTTATATTGTACATTTCAATTTGTGAAGTTAAACAACTATTCACCAATACATTTCAAACCACTGTGTGGCAGAACGTGGTTGATTTGGCAGGTAATCATGTGTCAGCATTTTAAAATGCTTGATACAAATGTTTCTGAAGCTTTCCCTTTAAATTGGTTTGATATACTGATCTTTGTCAAATTGTGGACTCCTTTTTTGACTGTCCCTTGTAATACCTATTCTTTAGCAATATATTGCATAATTATTACTTTTGGTTAAATATATATGTTCAATAGCACATTCAAAAAAATCCACCTAGCAGTACAGGTATATTCACTTATATTTAGGACACCTTGTAAATCACAAATGAATATTTACAAATGGTTTTAACAAGCTAGTTTAATTAATTAATTCACAAACTGCTAAGTATAATAGAAAATTCTATAAATAATATAAAAGTTGTATCATCCTTACATACATACCTTCTTCAAGCTGAAGACCTACCAGATCTATATTTAAATTATTCTGAAAAATACTACTATTTTCTGAAAAATCTATTTTAGGAAGAGGGTTCTGAACATTTCCTTCCTGATGAAGCTCTTTAAAATTCTTATTTGCCTTCAATTTACGGCTATTTTCGATGCTCTCTAATGCCAACATATGTGGCAAATCTTCAGAAGAATTATCTACGTTTTCTTGCATAATGCTACAATTTTTCAAGATGCATAACACTGCATTTACTCCAACAGTAGTAACAATGTCACAAATAAATAAATGCCCATATTCTTAATTTGTTCTGTTTATTGTAAGAAATTGATTTTGATAAATAAAAAGGACAGATATCAACAAAAACCTAGGTTATGATAGAATTTTTATTTTTTACTTTCAGTCAGTGTTGCCAGTCTAAACAGGCCATTATCAGAAAATGCCCATGAAAGTATCTGCTGCGTTAAAATTATCCGAGATCAGGTAATATGATGTTTTACAAATGAAATATTGCATATTCATTCAGCAGTGCGGTAAAAAATAGGTTCTTACTATTTATCAGCATTTACATTATACATATTAGTTTTAAAATGGCATATTATATATCCTGCACTGAATCTACGAAGTTTCAAATGATTGAATGTTGAGTTTCTGACCATCTGAGGTCTGGCACGCATCCCATTGAATATTTTGTGTGTGTTTTGACAATGGTAAAAATGTCGAGAATTTCCTCCTTTCGAACATCGCTACGCGCTACCTTTTTTATCTCTCTGGCGTGCACATTTTTTATACTTAAAGATACGCACGAGTCCTACCGCTTGCCCAGTCTTCCATTTAGCAATCCTAGTTTTAATAGATACACCTACACCTATTTGTTTAGATACGTTTTTTTATATCATCATCCCAAAAAAAAGAACCCAACCAGAGCTAACCTAAACGCAGTACACTTTTTAAAACAATTTTTTTTGGCGGGACTTAAGAATAAAAAAATTGCTTTTTGCTATGTAGGCAGATAATTAGATGACTGTAGCAGATGATATAGCAAGAAATTGATACATGAGGAACCCCCGGTTGCACAAAAGTTAATTGCTGTTTAGAATGTTTAACCGAGTTTTTGGGTTTGACAAGTTACTTATAGAAATATAGGAAGCCGCTGTCAAATTTGACATTCCGTTAAATATTCTAAACTTTAATTGAGCTTTCTGCAACCGGCTGGAAGAAGGTTGAACATAAATATTACGTGCAGCAAACAAGGACACCTTCCCAGCCTATAGCTTTAATAGTCACGGTTGTAGTAAATGTTTCAAGTAATTAATATTAGTATGCGTGACACTAAAATATAGCAAAACGGACATTTATCAATTTTTGATGTTACTTTTGCTTTGTGTCAAATGCAAAATAATATAGTAAAATATACCACATTTCTGTAAAAACTGCAATAATTACTGTAATAATAAAAAAAAACTGGTCTTGCGGAAGAGTTGCTAATAATTTCGAATATAGTCAGAAGCACTGTCCAGAAGATCATAAAAAATAACGGTACGGGGGATAGCCTAAGTTTGACTAACCAAATTACAATTCATGAAAATAATGTGTATGTCTTTACAATGTTCCTAATAAAAAATTCTTGGAAAATCAAATATTCTCGGTACTATCCAAATCATAAACTAGCAACCACCAATTTTTACTATAAAGTCCTCATTTAGGTAACTAGACTTAATAGACATACTGACCCAGCCCCAGCAACTATCAGATTTAAAAGGAAGTAATGATAACACGGAGTAGTTAAATCACGTAATTGTTTAGATAATGTTTCTATTTGCATTAACTCTTTTGTAGCTTATATTTTAAAGCAGGTATGAGCAACCTTTGCTTAGCTGCGGGCGTAATTTCGGGACTTAATCAGGTCGGGGGCCATAGGTAAGAAATAATTAGGCAGTAGTGAATCAAAAAGCAATACAAATTCACAGATTTTTTTATTTATTAATTGTATTAGCATAATCAAACATATGAAAAACAAATTAATAAACTAGAAAGATCAAATCAAAATTAATGAGAGACTTGAGTTTGAAGCTGAGAAACAAGATGATCAATATATTGGAGTCAATATCACTAGTACATAGGCGCAAAATGTTCTCTAAATTAACATGTGTAAGCCGAGTACGATGCTTATTTTTATTAATTTTTATGATTGAAAAAAGCTGCTTTTATACGTGCTACCGAAGGCACAAATTGTTTTTCGTGCGAAAACTCCCAGTTGTGGATATTTTTTTTCAGAAAGGTATGTTCTGTAAAATTCGCTTAGTTCCACACCATCAAATTTAAACTTCAAATATGAGTCTTCTTGAAGCCCGATCAACACGATTTGTAGGTGAAGCGGAGCATCGTCCACATTACGCTTACAAGAATTTGCAAAAATATTGAGAAAGTGCTACCCATATTCTCAAAATCGGAAGACCGATCAGTGAATTGCTCTGACAGTAGTTTCAGTTCTTCAGCACAGCGACCGTATTCACTGTTTTCGTGACTGGATAATGTTAAAATATTAAAATTAATTTTACTTCTCATTTGTGTGTCCCACAAGCGGATTTTGTTTTGAAAAGCTTTAAGTTGACTGTACAGCTGATTTACCAATTGCCCTTCTTTTTGAAGCTTCAAGTTCTGGTCGTTCAAGTGTCCTGTGATGTCTACCAGGAATGCCATGTTGGATCACAAATTTGCGGCAATGTTTTCTCTTTCATTTCCATAAAATCAGCAGTTTCTTTTCTAAGGTCATAAAATTGTTTAGCATTTTATCTTTGCTTGGCCACCTTACTTCACAATAATATTTCACATCACCGTGTTCTGAAGAGAGTTCATCCGACAATGTTTTCAACTAGCGATGGTTAAGACCGTGGGATCTAATAAAATTGATAGTACTTACCACAACATCCATAACGTTCTTCAGTCGAATGGACTTAGAGCACAAGTTTTGTTGGTGAATAATGCCATGCAGAATTATTAAATCACATTCTTTCACATTCATAGTTCTTGCCCTTTCCTTCAGAATTCCGATAAAACCTTTTCGTGAACCAGCCATTCAAGGCGCATAACTGTGCATAATCCAACTAATTGACACCACTGCAAACCATATTGCTCAAAAGTATTTTGCACCTCGGCAAAAATATCTTTTCCGGTAGCGGTCCCTTGTAGTGGCGTAAAGCTAGTAATTCCTTTGTCACTACAAATTCTTCATCAACACCTCGTATAAAAATAGCTAACTAGGCTGTGTCATATAAATCGGTACTTCCCTCCAAAGCAATTGAAAATGCTTGAGAACCAGCCAATCTATCAGTCAACGTTTTTTTTATATCACTAGCCATCATATCTATACGTCGAACAACAGTACGTCGCGATAAGCTCACTTTCTCAAACTCCTTCTTTTTTTCTGGGCACAAAAGTTCTGCAATATCTATTAGGTACTCGTTAACAAAATCTCCCTCAAAAAATGATTTCGCTATTTTGGAACTAACTATAAAACTAGCTTTAACAATACTGTCTAGATTTGATCTTTGTGAATGAAACATTTGTTGCTGTTTCCTATATCGGTAATGAGTTTTTTAATTTTATCCTTAACTGGCCCGTAAGTAAATTATATTGAGCGAAATGCTTGCTGGAGTAATGCCGCTTCATATTGTATTCTTTTAAAACAGAAATTGTTTCATTGCACAACAAACACAGGTTTACTACTGTGCATGATAAAAAAGTATTTAGTCCATTTGTTTTGGAATTGACGACATTGTTTGTCCACTTTCCGCTTTTTTAAACCAGACATCTTGATAGATTTTTTTTCTTCCGAGCTGAATATGCTCGAATGTTTCCCCCGTCTTTTCTTATCAGTTGATAAGAGTTGACACGCGCGCTGAGAGGTTATATATATATATATATATATATATATATATATATATATATATATATATATATATAAAATGGACAACACGATATATATATATATATATATATATATATATATATATATATATATATATATTACACGCAATAAGCTACTAGAATGCTCTCGAATCGGGAGTCTCGATCATACGCGAATATGCGGTGTGAGCGCTTAGAACCGACTGTTATACATGGCGCATCGCTCGGATATTTCTGACTCGATCTGTGGCATTCCAATCATTCCACTGCGTACGCTTAATAAAATTTTTTGCCTGTTATGTGTATTGTATTGTATTTAATAAATAAATTACTTATTTATTTAATGTTGAAACAATTTTTGGTGACCAATGCCAATTTCTCACGAAGTTATAGTAATGTTGCCGGTCGAGTTTTTGAAACTTAAATGCTTCTTGGGCATGGAATTGAAATTCAAGAAGTCCGGCTTTAATTCGGATAGATAACTTCTGGGGTTTCATGGTTAAAAATATTTATGGTGCAAGTTTCCCACAGGAAAACGAAACTGAACTGTTAGACAAAATATTTGGATATTGATATTGATGATATTCTTACTATTTTTATATTAATTTATAAATCTTGCAATAACAATAATTACATAATTTTATTGTGTGCTTATGCATTTTTTCTTAATTTTTATAAAGACTAATGTATAAAAATCTAATGTTTTAGCGGATTTAATATGTATTTAAAAGTAACTCGTTTTACGTAAAATCTCTCTTTTACGTGAAAACCTTAATATATCTTTCATATCACTTAATCCACATGAAAGTAATCCAGGTCCAGGTAACAGGTAAAAATAAAAGCCTGGGTTACAAAAATATAAAATTGAGTTTGGCTCAGTTGATAATGTACAGATACATTTGCCGCGGACTGTACATAGTGTATATAATGAAAACGTTTGCAAAAAAAATATAAAACCAGTTCGAATACACGGCTTGCCTTGTTTTTTCTAAGATAATTGAGGACAATACATCGCGATCCGGACAGTAGTAACTACGAGTTATATGGCAAACTACATGTGATGTAAGTGAGTGGTGACACAAGGATTTACACACAATACAATGGTGGCATTTGGAGTAACCCTCGCAGCCATAGAGCATAGAGGTATACCTATGGAACAGATGCAAGAGGGCGATGGAAAGTAAGATCCAGTTGGAAATCAGAAGGAGCCAGGAGTTGGTATAGATGGAGGTGGAAAACCATTTTTTTTACCACATCGTTGTTGTTGGTCATAATGCTTCATACATATAATATAGTATTCGAAGGTGAACATTTAGGTTGGATGAGTGGGGTTAAGCAGTTGTATGAGTTTTTAAATAAATTTTATGATAACGTTAAGAAAGAATCATTAGAGTGGCGTGAAAGTAGTGAAAGAGGAAATCCAATTACAGCTACAATTAGAAATATAAAAAAAAAAACCAAAATTAAAATTTGCCGAATTGTATTAATGCAACAGTTTTTGGTACTGTTTATTATGGATATTCTATTACATAAGTGGATCAGTATCATGTTAGCAAATCGTATGGCGCCAGAATGCGTCAGCGCAGAGGCACTAGATACCGGGTTAGCACTAGGATACGGGCACAAGCGCTACAGCGCGAAGGCATCCTCGTTAAAGCTATAAGTTCTATAGCTTTAAAGATGATGCCTCCGAGCTATAGCTATAACCTAGTGCTAACCTTTAGCCCTGCTGCGCTTTGGCGCCAGGCCGTCTGCATACCGTGTACCGATCCACCTATTTAACAACATATCCATAATAAACTATATTAGAAACTGTTACTTTGATATAATTTGTCAATTTTTAAAATTATATATATATATATATATATATATATATATATATATATATATATATATATATATATATATATACACATATATATATATATATATATATATATATATATATATATATATATTTGCATTTTTTTCCTTGAAAGACAATAGTTGCAAACATAAAACACATAATCAAGAAAAATTCCCTATTAAAAATTGACAGATACAATTTTGACTTGATTTTTGGGTAACATAACGTTATAAATTGTACAATATGTATAATTTTGATATTTTAATTGTGTATTCAATGGTTTTCTTATAAAAATTACTGAACGAAGCAGAAAAGAAAGTAAATCTTTGCGTGTATGGTTATAAACTTTGATGACGTAAGTCTCGAAAACGGAACGTCGCCAAAAAATATGACTTCTGATTGGTTATCAGCAGCTGAAGATATACTGTAGTATCGGAAATCATCAAAATCGGCGATTGTAAGTGTAAGTAAATAATGACCTAAGAATTACTGTTCTGAATTGATGTTCAAAAGAAGGTGAAAAAAACTGTAAGTATAATATTGTGAACTTAGATGATGGATAAACTGGAAACGGAACGCGGCCGAAAAAAAATTGATTTCAGATTCGTTATCAGTTCCCCAAATTCTACCTGTGGATTAAATTTCGTTAAAATCGGCGATGGTAGATGAAAGTAAACTTTTACCTATGGGGAGACTGGAGGCCATGGTGTAAAGAATTTATATGAAGAAAGGAACATATTATAAGTTACAAATCAAATAAACACCTGAAGCGTATAAAAATTCTGGTAGCTCATCTTTAAAGTGATAGAAGCCAGAATATTAGAGCGAGAGAGGTAGAAGACAGATTTGGCAACCTGTAAAACTGTAATGATGGTCTATAAATGCATAAGCAACATCGCAGTTTATGCGTTTCAAGAAAAAAAATTGGTGGTTGTGAATGTTGTGGTTGTTTTTATCCGAAAATGTTAATGTAGGAGCTGAAATGAATTTCAAAACGTCTTTGAGTCGCGTAAAAGAAGCAATATATACTTAAAGGAGAGGTTGTCAGTAAATTTTTCATTTAAAATTTTCTTATTATCTTATACGACATTGACTATTAACCTTTGTTATTATGTCAATTTTTTCTGCTCATTCCTGAATATTTTTTTTTGAACTACTACTGCAAAAAAATAAATTAAAATGAGGCATCAGCACTGAAAGTACATACCAGAAGCATTAAAGCACCAGTTAAGTTTAAGATTTATACATTTTAATTTAGAAAAACCATTATGAATGGCACTATGTTTTTTGATTCAGTCAGCACACAACTTACACAAGATCAGAAAGTATTTGGAATTAATAAAAAAGACGCTGGTGATATACAGATTATCAATAGCAAACTTGAGATTAATAATGAAATAGTGGGTTTGCCTTTAAATTTGTTTTCAAATGGGTATACAGATGTTAGTACAAGAACTGAACAAAATGAACATAAAGAAGGAAGTATTGGTCTGTATCGTCCTATATCGCCCAATAATGAAGAAGAGTTTGCTCCATTTGGCTACAGACATTCACCATCTCCTTGTCAGGATGGTAATACCAATACCTAAAGTTTATTTCTTATCAGCATTATTTCATGTTTTTTTTTAGTATTGAATTTCTCACAAGGAAATAGTTTTGCTCACTTGAATGGTCAGTCTCTGATGTTTGAAAAAATTCCTCACATTTCACCTGACATTTTTCCTCATCCGAATAACTTTCACCAACAGTCAGCTAATGTTAACATGCATTATTCATTTAATAACAACTACAGAAATAATAATAATAATGTTAATAGTAATTATGGACAGTTTGTTAAATCTCGGTAAGTATTTCAATACAATCATAATGATCTTAGGATTTTTAAAAAAAATGTATTCAGGTACATTATAGTTATTTGTGGTACAAGTGTGTTGTATTATATATAACTGATGCTATGTATATGGAAATGTTTAGCCCTTGATGCTATAGGTTGAGAGGGCTAATTTTCTCAAGTGTGTTATATGTATACCACATGAGCACCATACAAAATTGTGGTCTCAAGAACCCATATATTTTAGGTATTTTTTAATTTTAAGTGATAGCATCTACTGTATTGAGTAGATTAAAAGTAATCTTTAAAAAAAAAAAAAAATAATTGAAAAAAACCACACAATTTAACTACTTTTCAATGCAAAACTGCTCTATTGTGTGGTTTTTTATAGTATACAGAAACAAGATTATTGCACTGTTGCCAAACTCACCTTATTTTCTTTTCATTGTGCAAGAGATTTTTATTATTTATTATGCTTTTAATGATGCTTTTATACATGAACCTGGTGCTAACATAACAGGATGGATCCACCTAATGTATAGTTTCTATTAAAAAAACTCTTGTTTTAATATAGACTTGGAATTTTTTTGGCCTGCTACCGCTAACCTAACCAGTCCTAACCTAATTAGCATTTTTAATAATTATGTTTTCAACTTCCGCAAACAACAATAAAAATTATTCCTGAAGAGGGATATAAGACAAGTTTATTAGTGACTTTTTATTAAAATAATTGACTCTTTCGTGGTTAGTTATGTTTAGATATGTACAATTTTTGATAATCATCTGAAAGAATATCAGAAAATTTAATATGAAAAACCAATTTTTATCAAAAACGAATCAAGAAGAAATTCTGCAAGAAATTATTGACAAGGCAGAGGAGGCTACAGTACATATTTTACAGGAAAAATCTTGTGACATTTAAAATAAGGAGTTCAAGGTGTTTAAAGACTGAATGGAGAATATATCTCTTAATTAATTTGTTTTTCATTAGTTTACCAAGAATGTGAAATCAGCATTAGAGTGTGTTACAAATTCGAAGAGATAGCATTGACATCTCTAAAATCATAAGGGATATGAGGTTGGAGGTTTAATGTCGAATAATATACCATTGACAAAGTTGGAAATTTCTGATTATTTCCGAAGATATCCCAATTTTTTTATTTTATTTTTTTGAGGCTGAAATTGAAAAAATATTACAATATAAATTTTACATCATTACATCACTCTAGCCACTTTTCCTCTAAATGATGGTGCACATATTTAAAATCCGACATTTCATCTTCGAGGTCTTATCTTCAGTTTAATTTTTTTAAATATGGACTTGGGATTTTTTATTATAACAATTGTTCAACCCCATATATCAGACTTAAGATTTGAACAGAACATTAAAGATTTTCCAATAAGAGACAATGTTGTTAGAGAGAGATGGAAAACCAGAATGTTGCCAAATTCATAAAGGAGTATTTTAAGTACTTTAAATTAATGAGTGCATGCAACAGTGGTTTTGGGAGGTCAAGGGTTTGTTAAAAATTAAATAAAAAGTCTATGTCCTTATTTAAAAAAATCCATGATGAGACCTCAAAGACGAAACATAGGATTTTAGATCTAAATACATCACTTTGCTGAGTAGAAAAAGTGGCTATAAAGATATAAAATTTATTCAATTCAAATGCAGCCTGAAAAAAATGAAAAGGAAAATGACAATTTTTTATTTTTTACAGTTATATTCTGAAGAAGTCCGAATTTTCCAACAACATATTATTTGACATTAAATCGCGCAACTTTCTAATAATTTAACCAACTTCATATGTCTTACACTTTTTGAAATGCTAATGCTATTCTTTCGAATTTGTGCCACTTGGGATACATTTTTTGTCACACTGCATACTCATAATATTTGTATTATTTAAAATTAAGACTTTTTAAATATTAATATAATTATCATTTTTAATTATGTTGTTTGATGATGATGAAAAATCTTGTAAGTTGTTTCTGAACAGGTTAAAATATCAAAATTAAGTGGATTTGACTGGTCAAAAAGTGCATACTGAGTGAATTTCTATTTATTTACTTGTTCTCTTGGCCACAAAAAAACAGAAGAACAATTAAACTTACTGAAATAGTATATTTAACTAGCACGCTTAATAATAAATAGTAGTAGTAGTAGTACAATCAAGGGATAGTGCTATGATTAAATGCACATTCTGTAATTTTACTCATAACAAAATTTTCTAATGAATCAAATCTGTCTCTGAATATGTTATTACCTTGGCTTATGAGTAGCCAACCCTGCGAACAGCTGTTCAGAGCTATAAAATCTATGACCAGTATCTATTCTGCTATAGTTAATTATAGTATGTTGGAAATATTGAACAGGTTAAAACACATTCAATACATAGAGGTTGCAAAAGAAATTTTAATTTTCCAAAATTAAGTAAGGATTCTAAAGTCCAGAGTTGCTTTCAGCCAATGACTAATGCTGATATAGAAATTGTAGTTTTAAGAGGACAAAATTATGTACGTCCAGAAAACTGGAATTGCCAACTCACATAAATGGACCTAAATGAGACTCAACTGAATGAATCTCAAGAATATGACTTTGAGGGCAAAGATGATGATGATATTGTTGATGATATTGTACAAGGATTTGAAGAACATGCTGAAGAAAACATAAATAATTTAATAGAGACTTTTGATCAAAATCAAGATGAAAAACATGGTGATGAAGTTTTTGACAGATCATTTGCATTAAAAGATTACTCAGAAAAAATCGATTTTAATAATATGGCATAGTCTTCTAAAAGACGATTTTTAAAAGTAGTGTTGGAAAATGGTTCCAATAAAATGAAAAAATCTTCAGTATGTTGGCTGTTTAGTGACAACATGAAAAAATGTATATATATATATATATATATATATATATATATATATATATATATATACACATATACATATATACATATATAAGTTTTATTTTAAGAATGTTTTTTTTGTTTAAACAGAAGCTTCTGTATTTTGCATGCTATTTGTTCAATTTTCACCTAACTATTACCATAGTTGATTTAGTTGAGGCTGAAATAAAATGCAATGAAGTTTGCAGAGAAAAGTAAAATCAATAATTATTGTAATCACCTTTCTCTTCCTTTGTATTGTTTTTCTTTAGAAAAATTGCTTTCTTTTTGTAAGGGGTTACTAGGGATTTTAATCTCTTAGGTATAGCAGTTTACTCCTAGGTTTATGGTCATGAAATCCAGTCCGATTTTAAATTACATGACATAGGTGTGCTACTAGGAACAGTTTTATAGAATAGAAAATTAAGTAAAATATATTTTGACTTTATTCTCACTTTATGATATATAATTAATTTAAATTTTGTGTAGATCCCATGAGCAGAAACTGAAGTTTATAAAACCACATTCCCACATTTTTCCTTTGTCTTTTTTCTTTATTTAAAAAATAATTTTTTATTGGTTAGAATATATTTTTATTTTAAAAAGGTAATCAGAAATTTAAAGATGAAAAAAATATTCAGTATTTACATAAATTTAGAAATAAATATTCTTAAATACAATTAAAATTCAGGTATACATTTTTTCAATGTGATGATATCAAAGAAGACCCAAGGAGATCTGAGGATATCCATGGAGATCCCGGGCAATCCATGAAAATCCGGAGAGATCCGAGGTACATGCATTAAATCTAAGAAAGCTCAAGTAACCCATGCCTAAATTTTCAGAAAATAGATTAAATTAATGTATTTTATTTTTATTGATTTTATATCAATTTAGCATGCATACAAAAATACTTGAATCTCAGTCCAAAATATTAGTATTTGAATATTTTATTTCAACGTTCAAAATAGCTGTAGTTATATATATATATATATATATATATATATATATATATATATATATATATATATATATATATATATATATATATATATATATATATATATATATATATATATATATATATATATATATATATATATATATTGTAGTCCAGAATAGCTCTAATAATGTACTGTATGAACTTTACTTATTATCACGTTTTGATGGTAGTATTTTGAGACTATAATTTCATATCTGACAATAAGTTTTGACTCGAAACAACTTTTCTTAATGATATTTTGCTATATTTTTAAAATTAAGGCTATTTTGCTCTTGATCAGTTTCACATTTTTTTGCCTACCCTGCCATCCATATGTTGCACAGTTCTTGGACCACACTGTCTATATTTTAATATATAAGTTAAACCCCCTGTTTTAATCATAATAATTGGAATGGGAGTATTCCTTGGCCAGCAAATAGACCTAGTTCTACATATAAAATAATTAGTTAGAAAATGATCACTTTCACAAAAGTAATGTACACTATTTTTCCTATAACTACAGACTCTTTAGTAGGACTTTTATTTTTATTTACATTTCAACACTAGTGTTGAAAAAGTTGTTTCAACACCAGTGTTACTGTTGGAAAACTCAGTAACAATTTATTTGATTGCAAATTAAATATTCAGGTTTTAAAAATATTAATAGTTTCTGAAGTTAAAAAATAATTACTTTTAAAAAGCTTAGGATCATGGCGTGTGATCAAAAAAAACTTATATATTAAAAATAAAAATCACTTAGAATTTAATTTTTTTTAAGAAGCTGTTTCATCCCTACATTTTAATGCAAAAAATATTAAATTTGCTCTATTTTATCATCTCCCTAGAGCTGCTTTGCATATTTTTTTTTAACTAACATATCTAGGGCTGCCCATTATAGTGGGAAAAATGTAGAAGAAATTTGACATGTTACACCATTTGTTAAAAATGCTAAAAGCTTTTGAATTTTTTTTTTCAAAATGGGTAAATTTTGAAAGAAAAAATGAAAATTGACGTGTTTTGCGGTTTTTTAAGGAAGTAAATTTTTCGAAATATATTTTTTATTATTTTGAGATGGCTGTTTTACCCTCTAGGGCTACCCTGTAGAGTTGAAAAAAATGTTTTTATATACAAGAAAAATAAAAGAAATATGACATGTTTCGCCGTTTTTTAAACACATTTGTTTTTTTTACTTTTATAATTTTTTTTTAATATTTGTAATTGAAAAAAAAATCAAATGTCTACTCTAATAACTTCCTCAATTTTACGGTGTCAAAACATTCAGCCCAAATATTTCGATTTTCAATTTGTCTGTAATCGGTTTGTGCATTTGCAAAATATGATTTTTTTACATTTTGTATATATAGAATATCTAAGTCTATGACACCCATAAGCTAATCCCTGCTAGACACTGCTAGACTATTTTTGGAGTAGAGGACAGGGTTCCAAAACCTATAAAAACTAGTTTGTGCTAAATCTCAATTTTTTTGATATTTTATTAGTCCTAATATGCTCTTAAAAATTTGCAAGTTTAAACTACTTTGTATGATTAGGAGGAGAGCCGCTAAAGGGTGGCAATGTTTAATACTATCTATATGTATATATTTTTATTCATAAATTCATTAGTTGTATAGAAACATTTTTTAATTAAATATTTTTTTACTTTAGTTTTAAAATTATTTAGGGGAAGCATTCTCACGGACGTTGGTAAAACATTAAAAAACTTGGGCTCATAAAAGGACGTACCAGTTTTTATTCTATGTATGCGATAAAAACTTGTATATATATTTTGTTACGATTCCTAGTGTGATAAAGATGAATATTTTCATGTGTCCTATAGTCAGTAATATTTGTTTTTACATGTAGTAGACATTGGACGATGTACAGAGCCGGTACAGTTGATATTTTCAATTTAATAAAATGCTCTCGGCAATCAGCTCTGAAATGAACTTTGCGTTCGCCGCATGCCCCCACACCAAGATTCCATAAGAGGTCCTGGACTGAACGCAAGCGAAGAAAATTGATAAAGCTGCAAGCCCAGACACACTTTGAGCCAATATTCTTAGCGCGAACACGCCCGAGGCAACCCTGCAGCAGACAGAGTCCACATGCGCGTCCCAGACAAGCTTGGAGTCTATTCGGACTTCCAGAAAAGTTGGGATTAAAAAAGGTTTAAAATCAATTCACTGGCTATTTAATAAATTAAACTATATCCAGTTTTCTAATACATATCCAGTGGACATGTATGGTGACATATTTTATTTCATAAGGTTTTAAAACATCTCAATATAAAAATCTTAATAATAATCAATTTACCGGCCTTATATTAGTAATGTAAACAAAAATATACTTTTTTTACAACCGTCCCAAAGATACCGATACGATTTTTTGCACTGAAAGTACCAATTTACCGTTTATCATATAAAGTATTAAGTACAAGGTTTCTATTTATATTTTGAATCATGTCTACAAGCTTTATTTTAAGAGATAGTAAAAAAAGTTAAATACACATTTTTTAAGATTTTTTTCTGAAGTACCAGGATTTGCTAAAAAAATAAATTTCAATGGTAAAGTAAAAAAAAAGTGCATCGACTCTGTAATTTTAAATTGAAAACCTTGTATAATTTTTTTGTCATTAAATAGACCTTCCCTCGTTAATTATAAATATAGCTGGTTTGGTAACTTTATCTTTAAAGACAACGTTGAAAATTGTCAAAAAACTTGCCTTAAAAAGCAATGTATTCCTGTCGGTTGCGGATTTTCCATTTATGTTGCCTGCGAGTAACTTATCTATTTAATTTGAGGATTCACAGATTAGGATTTTCTTCTAAAAGATTGTCATATCTTTCTGTAATACAAGTTAGAATTTTATTGGTAGAATAGGTAGTTAAAATTATGATGGTACGCTCTGGAATTAGCAAACTCAAGTTAAACGCATCTAACACAGTTATGTCCTCAGATTAAATCACCAATACTTTTTTTTAAGTTTTTGTGCAGGAGGGGACTTTCACTCATTTCTTCCCCCGTAGATTGGCCCCTGATTTCTGTTGGCTCAACATTAAAAGTCAGAATGTTGTTTCTCCTTCTAACATGTTGCCTCTTATATCAGGGTTTTTGTCAATTTTATAATTGGTTTTAAAGATAAGATTTTATTAATTGGTTTTAAAGGTAAATTTTCACATTTCTATACTGGGTGCCACAAATAAGTGGCTCAGCCCTATAATATATATATATATATATATATATATATATATATATATATATATATATATATATACAATGTGTCCCAAATTTGGCTTACATGCATTGCTATCTCGTAAACCGCTATAGCTACAGGGTGGGTTAAATTAGGAAAGTTTTAGAGAATTTTATTACAAATTTGATAACGTTTTGAAGTTTAGGATATCTTTTGTGGTTTTTCAAGATAATTGGGAAAAATCAAAATGGTGCATTTTCAACTTTTGCCCGTAGCTTCTAAACGACTCGTATTATGGTTTTATGGTTTATACATTATTAGGGCACTTTTATTAGAGGAACATTATGCAGGTAAAACGAAGTTTCTAGCTTCAATTGTTTTTGAGATATTGGCATCAACTTTTTATTTTCTTACCCACGCCATATTGGATTATTGTATTTTTGGAAAGATCTTTTTAAGAGCTTTCCAATGATGTATAACAAGGTAAGATTATTATTTTTCTTGAGCTCTAAAAACCAAAATAATTGTTTTTTTTTAAGTAGGCTTTGATTACGCATGGCGGCCATAATGAAACAAAAGAATGCCGCATGTCAACAATCATTTTGTGTTCCTGAATAGTACTTGTTATCATTTTCTCATTGTGCCGAGTTTTTACAAAGTTTATTTGAGTTTCTTATACTACTTAAAATGGAGGGTAATTATTCCAACGAAGAGAATTTGGATGTGATAGAACTTTATTTTAAAGCAAATAGAAATACACAAGCAGCTGCGCGTTCATACGAAGAACAATTTCCAGACCGACATCAACCAAGCCAAAGGCATTTCAGATTTCTAATTGTTAACCTGTTAGCCTACGGGTCTTTTTTGAAACCGAAACCAAAGACCTATTCAATAGATAATGAAGCAAGAAACGCAGCTATAATAGAAAGTGTCAGGGACAACCCAACAACCTCAGTAAGAAAGATTGAAGAACAAACGGCAATTCCCAAATCAACCGTCCAACGAGTCTTGAAAAAACTTCACTTTCATCCCTATAAACCTACTATTGTACAGGGTCTTCAGGTAAATGATTTTGCTAGAAGAATCACGTTTAGTGAATGGTTCATCAACAAATGCCAGCAAATATCCAACTTTCATTCTAAAGTACTTTGGACAGATGAAACACGATTTACAAACTGTGGAATTTTCAATAAACATAATACTCATTACTGGGGCACCGAGAATCCTCATAATTTAGAAGAAAGACGTTTACAAACAAAATTTGGGTTCAATGTGTGGTGTGGCATTATAGGTAATTCCAAACAATGCACTTCTGCTTTAAATCACTCATAACAATTTGTATTTTAGATAACCGTTTGATTGGGCCGTTCATTTTCCAAGAAAATTTATCGGGTAACAGATATTTGCAACTATTACGGGAACAAATTATTCCAGAAGTTATAAATTCTGTTCCCCCAAACGACCTGCAAAATATTTGGTTCCAACAAGATGGCTGTCCGGCTCACGGTACCAGAGAGGTGATGGCGGTCCTCAGAAATACTTTCGGGGAAAATATTATCGCTAATAATGGCTCTGTTGCTTGGCCGGCAAGGTCACCGGATATTACTCCTCCCGATTTTTATTTATGGGGATACGCAAAAAATGAGGTCTACGAATTTTCTCCGCCAGAAAGTCTCAGAGAGCTAGAAGACAGAGTCCGAGATGTTTTTGCTAATATTAACAGGAACACCTTAAGAAGGGTTACACGGAAGGTATTGGAGAAATGTCAAAAATGTGTGGAAAATGGAGGGAGGCATGTGGTGTAACTTATATTTTTTTTATGTGTTAATTTAAATTTAGTTTAGGTATTTTCAATAGTGTGATAGTTACATTTTAGTCACTAGGTATTCACTGTTAGTATAATATCTTAGTTGAAAATCTGAAACATCGATGGTTGAATTAATATTTTTACCCATAAGCTAACAAGTTTACAATTAGAAATCTGAAATTCCTTTGGCTTGGTTGATGTCGGTCTGGAAATTGTTCTTCGTATGAACGCGCAGCTGCTTGTGTATTTCTATTTGCTTTAAAATAAAGTTCTATCATATTCAAATTAATAATTACCCTCCATTTTAAGTAGTATAAGAAACTCAAATAAACTTTGTAAAAACTCGGCACAATGAGAAAATGATAACAAGTACTATTCAGGAACACAAAATGATTGTTGACATGCGGCATTCTTTTGTTTCATTATGGCCGCCATGCGTAATCAAAGCCTACTTAAAAAAAAACAATTATTTTGGTTTTTAGAGCTCAAGAAAAATAATAATCTTACCTTGTTATACATCATTGGAAAGCTCTTAAAAAGATCTTTCCAAAAATACAATAATGGCGTCGGTAAGAAAATAAAAAATTGATGCCAATATCTCAAAAACAATTGAAGCTAGAAACTTCGTTTTACCTGCATAATGTTCCTCTAATAAAAGTGCCCTAATAATGTATAAACCATAAAACCATAATACGAGTCGTTTAGAAGCTACGGGCAAAAGTTGAAAATGCACCATTTTGATTTTTCCCAATTATCTTGAAAACCACAAAAGATATCCTAAACTTCAAAACGTCATCAAATTTCTAATAAAATTCTCTAAAACTTTCCTAATTTAACCCACCCTGTAGCTATAGCGGTTTACGAGATAGCAATGCATGTAAGCCAAATTTGGGACACATTGTATGTTATAGGGCTGAGCCACTTATTTGTATATATATGTATATATATATATATATATATATATATATATATATATATATATATATATATATATATATATATATATATATATATATATATATATATATATATATATATATATATATATATATACAGGGTCCTGCAGCTCACCTCCCGTCTTTTATTATACCTTAACCATTTATTTTAGAAAAAATATTTAAAAGCCACTATATGCTGTTGATTAGAGAGCACATTTTAAAAATATTTTTGATTATACAGGGTGTTACAAAAAATAGTGGCGCATAAGAGTTGTATTTTTTTAAATGGAACACCCTATATTTTTTTACATTTTTGAAACACTCTTTACCTAGTCTACAGACTCCTAGAATAGTATCTCTCTTTTCTTAATAGTTTCGGAGAAAAAAGGTAAAATCGAAGAAAAAAAAATTATAGTCTATATTTAAAATATTTATAAAAATTAGATAAAACATCTTAAAAGCTAAGGTAACCTAGTAGCTTACTGCAAAAGGTTTATAGTTATTCTGCTATGAGTATTATAAGTCTTAGTTATACAGGGTGACCCAAATTCCATGTCAAACGTTGCAAAATAAAAAATAATTTTTCTCCATTTTTTCAAATGGAACACCCTATATATTTTTTTTCTGTCCGGTACAGAATTAACAGATCAACATTTTTCATTATTACACTTATCTCAAAATTCCTGAAGGTTTTTGAAATATTCTTAAAAAACTAATGTTGTACTTTGTTTTTCAGTAGGATAATTGAATAAACTCAATAGTAATGTGGAAAAATGGAACACCCTATATATATTTTTTTTCTGTCCGATACAGAATTAACAGATCAACATTTTTTATTATTACACTTATCTCAAAATTCCTGAAGGTTTTTGAAATATTCTTAAAAAACTAATGTTGTACTTTGTTTTTCAGTACGGTAATTGAATAACCTCACTAGTAATGTTCATAAGTAAGCACCTTCGCGATTTTGAATAATAAATAGGTCAGCGTAGTTATAGCTATGGGAAAAAACCTAAAATCCCAACATTTTTTGTAATTACGTTTACCGCATAAAATTTGAATTACTGCCAAGAGTTAAGCCGTAAAGACGTTTTACATGCTGCAGGTCTTCCTACAAGTTGCAAGAGACTTGCACAAAGGCATACGCTGACACTTGCAATTGAAATACAACTGCCGCTTTACAGTCTGCAAGACAAATTGCGCGCAATATCTTGCAGGTGCAACCCCTTGCTGCAAGAAACTTGCAGCATGTAAAACGGCCTTAACCTTTATTTAATATTATTGACAAGTGTTGCCCAAATTATTAACTAGAATTTAAGTAGGCCATGAAAAACAAATTGTCTAGAAACTGTCAAACAACTAAAACATATCGGCAATTTACTTATTCGTTTTTTAAGTTTTACAAATTGAAATAATTATCGGATTTTTCATATAGTGGTCTTTACCTTCTACGTAGTTCATTTTTCGTTTGTTTGCGTCACTGTTTAGAAGTTTTATTTGAACGTTCTATCGTCATGGAGTACACCCGCGAAGAACTGGTTGATATGGTTTTTGTGTTAGGAGAATCGCATAGAAATGCCTTTTTGGCCAGTAGGATTTATGCGCAAAATTATCCAGAACGAAGGCACCCAGACAGAAGGAGCATGACGAACTTATTAGAGAGATTTATGGCAACGGGAAATGTAAATTATACAAGACCAGTTAGAAATAGGCCCGTTCGAACGGAAGAAAATGAATTAGCTGTGCTATTAGCTGTCACGAAAAATCCTTCTGTTAGCCAAAAAGCAGTCGGGGATGCCGTAGGAGTAAGCGAAAGAACTGTTCAGCGAATTTTAAAGAGCCATAAATTTCATGCATATCATATTCAGTTGCATCAAGAACTCCTTCCAGCAGATTTTGAGAAACGTGTTGACTTTTGTAATTTGGCACAAGCTAAAATTAGGTTAAGCTTTGATTTTTTTGATAAAGTTTTATTCTCTGATGAGGCCACATTTCATAAGAATGGATTTGTAAATCGTCATAACTACCATTACTACGCCGACCATAATCCAAGAATTTTTAGGCAGCTTGATCTACAACACAGATGGTCAGAGTAATGTGTGGGGGGGAATTATTGGTGAACATGTTATTGGTCCCCATTTTTTTAATGGACATTTAACTGGAGCCATGTATCTCGACTTCCTAGAAAATCACTTGCCAAATTTGTGCGAAAATTTGCCGGTTAATCTGAGAAATACAATGTGGTTGCAACAAGATGGTGCTCCAGCACATTTTTCGTTGCCAGTTAGGGATCATTTAAATAATAATTTTCCAGATCGATGGATTGGAAGACAGGGAGCAAGTGCGTGGCCGCCCCGGTCGCCTGATCTAACGAAATTAGATTTTTTTCTATGGGGCTACGTTAAGGAAATTGTTTACAACAAACCTCCAACAACTCCCGAAAATATGCAGCAACGGATTAGAACCGCATTTCAAAGTATTACGCCCGAAGTATTAAGAATAGTAGGAAGATCTTTTCATACCCGTCTTCGTTTATGCCTCGAAGAGAATGGAAGACATATCGAACATATGTTCTAAGTAAAAGTTAATTTTAGCAATAATTAGATATTTGTTAATAATGTTAAATAAAGCTGTTACACCTTAAGTCGAGCCTTAACTCTTGGCAGTAATTTAAATTTTATGCAGCAAACGTAATTAGAAAAAATGTTAGGATTTTAGGTTTTTCCCCATAGCTAGAACTACGCTGACCTATCTAATATTTAAAATCGCGAAGGTATGAACATTACTAGTGAGGTTATTCAATTATCGTACTGAAAAACAAAGTACAACATTAGTTTTTTAAGAATATTTCAAAAACCTTCAGGAATTTTGAGATAAGTAATAATAATAAATGTTGATCTGTTAATTCTGTATCGGACAGAAAAAAAATATATATAGGGTGTTCCATTTTTCCACATTACTAGTGAGTTTATTCAATTATCGTACTGAAAAACAAAGTACAACATTAGTTTTTTAAGAATATTTCAAAAACCTTCAGGAATTTTGAGATAAGTGTAATAATAAAAAATGTTGATCTGTTAATTCTGTACCTGACAGAAAAAAAATATATAGGGTGTTCCATTTGAAAAAATGGAGAAAAATAATTTTTTATTTTGCAACGTTTGACATGGAATTTGGGTCACCCTGTATAAGTAAGACTTATAATACTCGTAGCAGAATAACTATAAACCTTTTGCAGTAAGCTACTAGGTTACCTTAGCTTTTAAGATGTTTTATCTAATTTTTATAAATATTTTAAATGTAGACTATAATTTTTTTTTTCTTCGATTTTACATTTTTTCTCCGAAACTATTAAAAAAAGAGAGATAATATTCTAGGAGTCTGTAGACTAGGCAAAGAGTGTTCCAAAAATGTAAAAAAATATAGGGTGTTCCATTTTAAAAAATTCAACTTTTATGCGCCACTATTTTTTGTAACACCCTGTATAATCAAGAATATTTTTAAAATGTGCTCTCTAATCAACAGCATATAGTGGCTTTTAAATATTTTTTCTAAAATAAATGGTTTAGGTATAATAAAAGCTCCCGTCTTTTATTATACCTAGGCTGTGAGCTGCAGGACCCTGTATATATATATATATATATATATATATATATATATATATATATATATATATATATATATATATATATATATATATATATATATATATATATATATATATATATATATATATATATATATATATATATATATATATATATATATATATATATATATATATATATATATATATATATATATATATATATATATATATATATATATATATATATATTTAAAATTACATTTTGCTTGATCAAAATCGACTTGGTTTTACATTTGTTTGCCAAGAAAGCATTGCCACATGTTTTATTTCTAGGTTTCTGCTATGAACTTTTCATTTTTAAATGGGCCATCCTTCGAGACATCCTATATATGTATGCATATTTTGGCATTCATTGGCACATTCCAAGTACAACTATATGTAATTTATATAAATAATAATAATAAACCATTTATTGCAACAAAATAGCAAAAGTAAGGAGTACAGACATATGTTATCCATTTACTTGGTGTAAACTTAATTCTACCCTAATTTGAATATATTAAAATTATATTAAGATAAAGATACATTTGAAAAATGCCTTTTTTATCATAAAAATAAATTATATAAACATTTATTAAAAAGGTATGAACATAACAGGACTGTTTTTACATTTTTATCATAGTTACACAAGCATATTAAACTAATAATCAAAGATGACTTCGCCATTAAGAATGCGTGACTTCAGCTTTTTTAGAGAAATCATACAAATGATATTTTTAGTGGCATAGATTTAGAAAAATCAGATTTTTGAGAACATGCATACGGATCGAGTAAAAATATTCTGTAGGTATTTAAACATCTAGAGATCACATTGGTTATTGACGTAGATTTTGTTACGCTAGGAAATTTAGAAATTCAATAAAATTAAGAAAAAAATAGGTAGATAATCATCTGGCTATAAAAATTTGGTTATTGAATCAAATCTACAGACGCTTTCTTTAACCATATATTTATTTGTTGATACCTTATTTCCTAGGGTATAGGTTAAAGTTATAAACAAATTGGGGTCTATTGCACTTACAATTTTGGTCTATAATTATTATATATAAAGCGAGATTGATAATCAACAAATCAAAATGATGACTAGAACTAAACTTTGCGTCCTGAAAACCCGATAATCATATGAAACACGATATTTTGGTAATCCCCTGCTTATAATTTTAGTGCTTTCCCTACCACACACTTAAGTAACTGACACATAAAATGTATTGTGTCCAGAATAAAATCATTTAATATTGTCAACATTCATTAAGATTTAGAATTACTTACAAAAATAACCTAGATGCGTAAAGTTTGCTTCCTCCATATACCAATTTTCAAAGCAATATATTAAAACATTTAAAATTATCGTGGAAACTCTCTGGCGGAAAGCGATTAAAAATGGCGTTATATCGCCGTTTTTTACTTGTTTTAATATATTTGCCATTAGTGTACGTAGGTGGGGGCAATGGTCGCCTTTTCGCCTTCCGGCTCCCGTTGCCATTTGGCGGAAACTCTGACAAAAATCTATTAAAAATACCCAAAAGAAGCAGACAAATTTTTCGTTGACCGGACGTGAAGACAGACGTTATTTGTGGTCGTTGTAATTTTTCTACGTGTTTTGTATATATGCATAGAAAATCAGCTATACAAATTGTCAAAAATTAAAATGATTAGTAAAATTTAGGTTCGTATCCCTAAAAACCTCAAACATCATTTTAAAACCCGATATGTTTAGATAACCAGCTTTTTACCTCCTACATTCGCATCACACGTCTAACTTATTGACACAAGAATTTTTTTGTGCTAGGAATTAAGTTATTTAATATTTCCAGGAACCAATAAGATTTATAATAACCGAAATAGCCTTACAAGAAATTAAATCCCCCTTCCTAGGTCTTGGGGATAGCCCCTATTATTTTTTTGGTTAATTATATTTCATACTCCAAATTTTAAGGCAATATGTGACAAAAACTCTATTGCAGAAAAATATTAAAAATGACGCCATTCAGTCTTTTTTTTTCAATATGCTTACTATGGAATCACCCCGTCACCACCCTAAATAATTTCTAAAAAATTAATCCAAATTGGTCAAACCATCACGGAATAATCGGTATACATAAGTCGGTGAAAAATTAACAGAATTTGTCGTATTGCACTGTTTAATTTGTTTAAAAGCTAAACATTGAATCCAGAGTCAATTAATATTCATTCGGTGAAATATATATTTTCTTATCACTTATGCACACTAATATAGACTAATGGGGCGAGTGAAGCCGGCAAAATAAGCGCTGCCTCCGAAAAGTTTATCAGCGTTTAGGAAATTTAGGATTGCCCATAGATACCCATTATCGAAAATGTTATTGCGACTGATAAATTGATAATTATCGAAAAAAAATCCCGTTCCTATTCTATATCAGTTTAGTAATAGCAGACTTTCAATAAATTAGCATTAAAAGATATTTTTTAATAGAATACTAAACAAATAGTTTTTAATAAATTTGTATTTCTCTTTCGGCAATAAATGATACTATATAAACATAAAACTAACATGGGCGTAAAGCATCTTAAGGTTTAAGGTTAAGAATATTATGTTCTGTGTTATTTAATCCAGTTTCATGTAGTATCATCTCTAGGTTGTTAAAATCCTCTTTGAAACTCACTGTGACATCCTCCACACAGGATTCCATGTCATGAATATCAGGTTCCAAGTGTTCTTCAAAAAACAAACTTAGAAAGTTTCGTAGTCCAAAAACATTGAGAAAGTACCATGAGCAAGATGATACCCAGGAGGGATCTAAATATGGAAGATCAATGTTGCGTTGCAACATTGATTTAAATGAAAACGTCAATGGAAAAGGCACCTGAAAAAAACAATTAATTGTTAAAGGCAACTGATTTTGTGATTTTCCACTTTCTATTTTGTGTGGAGTATTACGTATCATCCATTTTCTTTGTTGACATTTCGCTCGTTTTATTTCCCTGTAATTGTGTTTTTTATACTGCTACATGTAATATGTTTCAGTGAAAGTAGGACATTTAGTACATATTAGTAAGTACAAATGGTACCCCAGTTACCAACTGAACAAGTTAATATTGTATTTTATAGGAAATTATCTGTACTAGTAGTTGTTGGCAGTCTTAGAATTAGGAACATTTAGTCACAGCTCTCCTGGATACTTTTTTTAACTATTTATTTGTTGTAGGTCATCAGATTCCCAATGTCTTGCTCATAACTTGGTCTATCAAATAAAAGCGAGCTCACTTCCGCAATCAAGCGGCTAGTACTCGCTGTTCTATTGTAGAATCTTGCAAACAAGCGGAAGAGAATTCCGAAATGACTATAGGAATCTTTACGTATGGCGTCTGTGCTTTTTATAACAGTATAACTTCCATTCAAAGTGATTAAGTTTCCCGTTTTTCCCTGAAGCAACACTGAAACCCCGACAACGAACAACCTCTCGGCAGAGGTATGTATTCCAAGAGGAAGCCTGTAAACTGCCATAAACCAGATAATTTTCCAAATTTAGGCAATTTTAACTAGATATAGACTTTCGAACGCGAAACGAATCTAAAATTCAAATGTTTATGCCAACAATATTGTAGAGGCAGAAAACAATTCTGAATCTGTTGCACAACGTTCGCCGCTAGAAACGCCGATCGTCGGATCAATTAGGTGGTTCTGGAATCATTCAAATTATTTTTGTATTCAAGGAGATATACTTCAATAAGTATTGATTACTGTTTAAAGAAAGTTTGTGTTTTGTTTTGGTAAAATTAGACAATATGTATATATTTAATTTTACTATGGCAGATTAGCATTAGATTATAAAAGAATATTATTGGATTTCTCATGTTTTTTTATCTTTGGTATCTTTTAATGTAAAAGTTTTTTTGTGTGTATTGTTGAATGTTATTTACATTTTTTCTGTACATATCGAATTTCAATATTAAAACGTATAAATAACATCATAGTCAGTATACAAAGGTGTATCATAGCTTCTGTGGTAAACATACCACTGCAAGTATCTTATTTATTGCTAATTTTAATAAAAACTTATAGGTTACCTTTGTGCAGATAAAACCACTAAACCTATATGAAACCCACGCTCCAGCGAGAATCATAGGCAGATGGTTACTAGAATGCCCCTTAATCATATTAAGGAGTTTTTCTTGGTTATTAAATGAAAATGGCTGCATTAATTTTTGTTCAGGTATGGTTCTTCTTTTCTTCTCTAAGAATCCCATGTCGGGGTGAAAAGCTGATTTCCTTTTCTCAAATGCCTTGAAAATTATTGACGAATCATTTTTTATATAATTGAAGTAGAACAAATTTTATGATAGTGTTAATTTTTGTATATATCAGCAAGGAATAGATAAATATAAATACATAAAAACGGTTTCATTATTACATATACATTTAACATGTATTCTTTCTTTAGTACTTTAGTTCGATGATTCCGAATTAACACGTATCACGTGATAGGAAATATTGTTAATTAATAACCTAAAATGTTAATATAAGTTACATGCATGAACTTGAAAGAATGAATGAAAGAATTAATGTTACTCTATAGACAAGGCGTAACATTAAATCCTTTCCTCACTTGCCATGAACATCTCTTCTTTACCATTTAAATGTATTGCTAAGTATATAGTTCAAAACAATCTGGGTTCAGAACTAGAAGATCTGAGCCACTATTATATAAAAAACTGAATAACTTTTAAGTGCACAGAAAAGCTGTATTCAGTGCGAAACATGACTTAAACTAATAGTATATTACGACTAATATATAGACAGGCAGTCATCCATTTACTTATTGACCATTGAAAAAATGTTTTTAAATAAATTGGGGCCTTTGTTGCATTAAATTAAATCAATTTCGAACGGGTAGGTCAACAGAACTGTCCCATCTTGAATGATCTTGTCGCTTCTTGTCTCAATGGTCGAAGGCGGAATTGGCGGATCTAATGTATTGGTTGCCCCTAATAGCTTGACATTAAATACATCAAAGACTCGTTTTATATTCCCAGTTAGGGGAATAAAGAACTCCCTTTACATCAAGATAAATGGTAAGTCGACTCCTGTAATACCTTATACCAAATTTGTTCGAGTTATTATAGGTACTATCTCATATGGAGACACTCTTAAAAAAGCTGAGTAGGATTTGTGGTGAAATCAAAGTTTTGAGAGACCAGCTGGCTCTTGAAGGTCTTAAAGTTTTTTATTTCTTCTATGTTCAATCCATTATATCATATGTAATCATTTTCTGGGGTTCATCATGTCAGGCATCTAGGGTTTTTGCTCCACAAAGAAGGATTATTCGATGTTCTGCTCGGTTGTACTTATTTTAAAGACTTCACTTCTCACTACCGCTGTTGACTGTGATATTTTGATTTAGAGCAATAAATGTGTCATAAAGTGGAATACGAAAAAACTCGATTGTCGTTGAGTTAAGACTTGCATTTTCAAAAATTGATTTAGGGGTACTATTGTTTTTTTTATTTGAAGAAAAAATTGATCCCAACGTCAACATCGTAATTCAATGCTGATCGTGATATTAGCCAGTAGAGTAGTTGTTTTGTGATTCCACTTTGTACCTTTGTGTAGGACACGGGTCTCGCTAGTCTATGGCGGGCTGATGAGTCATTTGACTAAAATGGATCATTATGACTGATACGATGCAGGACATTCATACAGGGATCAGAGTGTCCTTATTATAAAGTTGATGTAACGGGAATACAAATTTATTAACAATATACACATGCACCCAAGGTCCTACAGGAGTTTGCAACGCTTAGAATGTGTAAACAAAACTTGTAATTTTGTATGTAGTTGTATTTTATAAATCGGATTGCGTTTTGGCCTTTTTAGTTGGAGATGATGCAAAAAAGTGTATTTATATTAAAACAAGGATTTTTTAAATAAAAACTTTACTGTTAGGTGGATCTGTTTGGTTAGATTAGCACCAGGGTCCCTGATAAAACTATCATTCAAGTCATAAACCACCATTAAAGCCATAATTTGACTCATACGGCCATGCGGAAGCCCGGGTTGCCAAAGTAGAATTTGGTTGGGCTAGATTTTTGTTGCCGTCATCGTCTTGTAAGCGACCAGTTTGACAGTAAAATAAATTATAAATTAACTATATATTTGAACAGTAACCTATCACGAAACTAAATATTAGAAATTTTACATATTTTATAGAATGAAAAAAACTTGACTAACTTTTATAAACAAATCGTAATACGGAAAATAATATTTTATTGCACAAAAAAACAATTTTTTTCTACAGTTACTGAACTTTGTAAACCTATATTTTATTATTTATTTATTGTTTTATTCGATATTTTGAAGCTGCGTTACACTATAGTTACTTGCAAACACTTTTTTAAATGGAGACAGTAATTTGTTGCAAAAATAGAACTTAATTGTAGGATTATTGAATTACCTTAAGTTATATTAGGCTTTTTTAGATTATATTTGAGATTTTTTTTTAAATTAAGTAAGTAAGCGCTCGTTTACTTTCTCTTCACAGAACTAAATTGTGGGATTATAGATCATTCTGGAATTAACCGACAGGCACCTTTTTAATTTTAACATTGTCTTGTCTTAAGTTTCGATATTTTGATCATATTGACACTTAATATCACCGCTACGGGTCAAATAGTAAACACTTCCACTACTTTCAGACGTTCTAGGGAAGAAATGGTCATACAAATTCTAAAAAATTCAATATAATCACATTAGAACCTAACGTAGGTAGGTATAGTGTTTTTTTTTTGAAAAATAGGCGCCTTTACACGCCTCTGTTATTTGGTCTTAAATCTTAACACGAATCAGATTTTGTCGACGACGTTTCATTCTCGGGTTATTCATTATCAAAATCTATGACTTTTTCTATTATTTTTCTTATTTCTTTCGCAAATTTTATTAAAAATCGGTAGAAACCTCAATCAAAATGTACAAGTTATACATATTTTCTTATTTAATCGCATTATTTTATATTAAAAACTAATAGAATAATAATAGATCTTCCATTTACAAACGTTTGCAAGTATTTATCGAATATGCCATTATTTCCTAAATGTCAAATGTTAATTTATCATGTTTTTTTGTATAAAATAACGAAACAAATCAAATAATATATAATTTCTATAGTTTTAATGTCACTTCTAACAGTTTTAAATAGAATTTCTAGAAATATTTGTGAAAAAAAAGGAGAAATACTAGACACGTTTTATAGACTTCAGCCGGTTGCACAAAACTTAATTGCTGTTTAGAATATTTAACGGAGCTTTCGGATTTGACAAGCTGCTTATAGAAATCTAGGAACTCGTCAAATTTGACATTCCGTTAAACATTCTAAACTTTAATTTAGCTCTCTGCAATCGGCCGTTAGATGATTAATTACTCAAGAATAAAACGTCACCGACAAAATCTGGCTTCAGATTCGTGATCATCTTTCCAAAATCTACCAAAAATTATAAAAATCGGCGATAGTTAGCGTAACCAAAATTTTCCGAATTATATTCTGACATATAAAATTGAAAAATGTGTGTCCGTCTCGTATAGTTTATAAAGCGTGGGTTATAGATTGAAAAAGTTTGCATCTTGCGTCGCCGTTCGCGCTGTCCTTGAAGTTTACTTAACGCAAAGCAGTGGGTACGGTTATATTTTTGCCGCCATCCGTTTAACTTTCCGCTAACCGTCAAAAAAATGACGATCTTTAACTTTGATGAAAGCGGCTGGCGAAAATTGATGTTTGCGTTGCGTTAAGGTGCAACCAATGAAATTGTTGCATTTTAGAGGGTCTTTTAAAACGTTCGTCCTTCGTAATCAATTTTACATTAATATATACACATAACATCCTCGTTCATTTAAAAAAACTGCTTGGGGTCATTGTCTTTAATTTTAAGAAAATGTTTGTAGGAGTCTCAAACGGACGACGCAAGACTCAAATTTTTTCAATCTATAACCCAGGCTTAAGACTCGGTATTATTTCATTTGTAGATGTGTTGTTCTAAACAACTTTTAACTGTTAATAGATTAGCCTGTTGTGATGTTACCTGTCTCGGTATATATTTATAGTTTTTCTGCAGTAAGGATACTCGTTTCTTCATTTCCAAATCTTGTATTTCATCTAAGGTCAAATTGGTTTTATCATTAAGTAATAACATTGAATAATGCCTCAAAAATTCTACGAAGAATGTTAGCAGCACTATTGGCAAGAAAACCCAAGCCCTTATTTTGGAATCAAGTAAAAAATGGCTCGACATTTTAACACTTATTCCCGTTTTAATATGTGAAAATGATAGTGAAAGCTATTTTAAATTGGTTTGCTGTCAAAACGTAACTAACGAAAAATGACACAAGGACAATCTAGTCACCCGTGATGTTGAATTAAGGCGGGAGTAACCTTTGATTAAATACACAGGAAGATACATTACCAGACAATAAAACGTGACTGGGTGATTATGTTCCCCAAACCCCATCGTAAACAAATGTTTGTTTAAAAAATCGCCCTCTGTAGATTAGTTTCATATTCTATTGCCTTCCGGTGCTAATTAAACCAGTTTGAAATGCATGGTGTCAATGTCACTGATGTCTGTCATATTGATTCCGTAGATCGGTTAGCGTTGTTCTCAAGTTTTTTTGCGTTTTTTTTCTAGTGTTTGTAGTTTTTTTGAACAATTAAATTCTATTTATTAGCCTCATTATCACTAAACAGTGCACTGTTTATGGTCAGGTCCGGAAAACTGGAGCTTGTTTATCTTTTTACAGGTAAGTTCCATTGTCGGCACATAGCGTTAAATTGGGAAACTTTAAAAATAAAGTAATATTTTAATTCTTATGTTTTCAATTATACGATATCTCAATCGTGTAAGAACTTTATTACGAGTATGCTGCCGTATCTGTAAATAAGGCTTTTAAATCCAATCAATTTTAGGTTTCCTGGAGATATGGAAAGAAAACAGGAATGGTAAAGAGCTTTGAATATAAATAGTGTTAAGAGATGGAATTTTGTATGTTCGAAACCCAACAACAACCCAATGATTTTTTATTATAAAGAAATCAGGTCGGAAAGTATTAAAAGTTAATACAGTTCCTATTTTGGGCCAGGAATTTGCTGCAGATAAGATCCAGGTTAGTTGTTATAACAGGGCATGCGCTCCTTAAAATCAAATTGACCATTGTTTGTATGATTTACCCATATGATACTAAAGTTTTCCCGAACATCTCTAAAATTTAATGTGTTTTATTTCTTTTGAAGGTTGTTGTAATAAATCCTGTCTCAAGCTTTTTATAAGACCCTCTACTAGTAAGGATAGGATTTTATAGAGCACAATGCTGCTATTCCCAAAAACTAATTTTAAGTAGGTAAGTACCTTATTGGTTATTTTGATGTAGTATAATAATTAGTTTGCTACTTTTATTTTTCATTGAATAACTTTTTTTTTTGTAATATTTTACTGTTTCTTTTTTATTAAAAAAAAAACATTAATGTACATTTTCTAAAATTAAATAGTGTTTGTGCTTCCGAGAGTAATTAGTTTCTGGTAAAAAAGTCTTATGCAACTTTGATAGAGTATGTATATACTAGAATACTATAGAAGTAAACTATCTTCATTTTTGGAGTCATGTCGACACGATATAAGGAAAAGTTGTTTAAGAGATGGCATGGTACTAATATACATTTTACACTAATAGATAAAAATGGCACAGATTTCACCTGCCAGATGGTAATCTTCTCGAATCAAAGCGTGATCAAGTTTTATCGTTTTTCCAGTTGGCGTGCGCACCAATCGTCAATACAGTCTACTACGGCGCGGCGGCGGCTGTTCCTTCGGAGTCACGTCTAGTGTAATTTGTGAAATTGATTGCTTTTTTTTTAAGTTTCATTTTTTTTTTTATTGTTTGTATAATTTTTATTAAATAACCTAATTTTTGGAAGTTTCAAAACATACAGATTTTTAACTTTTGGTTATTAAAAATTTCGTTAGAGGTGAAAAATGTATATTTGACAATAACTTTTTATTTTAAACAGCTTTTGCAAAAACAAAGGCACTTTATTCCAGCGAATGTTTAATTTTTTTAGACACTGTATAAAATTTGTACAAAATAACAATATTTTCAAGAGTTTCAAAACAAGCTGTTGTTTTTATAAAGAATGATTTTTTTTGTTTTTGTTAATCAACCAATAAAAACAATTTTTGGCATTCCTATCTTAAGTTATTTAAATAAAGTTGTAGCTAATAAATGGAACGCGTGATACTTTAGCTCCCTAATACACCAAACTTGTTTATTTTCATTTTGGAAATATTAGGCAGTTTTAAACCCGTTGATGTTCTAAATTTATGAAGAAAATGTTGCAATTTTATTTAAATAACTTAAGTTTGCTTGCTAAAAATTGCAAATTCGATATGTGCCTGGAGGTGCATTCCCGTTTTAATAAGGCATTTTTTTTTCGGCAGGCTATATCGATAGAAAATTGATAATTTTAATGAATGTTAATAATATTAAGTTACTTTATTCTAGAAAGAAAGTTCAGTTCTATCAGTCATTTTCATTTTTGATAATTTGTATTAATGATTTTCAGAAATATGATAGGTTTGTATAGTAACCATGATTTTAATAAAATTATAATTGTAATAGAACTCGGTACTTGTTTCGTTTATTAGGGACCATTGACATTTTAACCTAGATTTTGAAAACTTTGAGCCTGACCTTTAAAGTAACTCTTCAAATAAAAATTTTTAAACTCATTGGTTAGGAGAAGGTACACAGAACACACTGATTAATTTCTGTGCCACATCTCGTATCTTTATTTTTACTTTTTATACAGGGCATTAAAAATAAANTANTTCTTTACATCTAAAAATCTGATTTAGTCACACGTTAAAATAAAATAGATAAGATAAGGCATTTATATAATAATTAGAATAAGATTGGACTAAGTAACATAGAATGTTATTAATATAAAATCGAAAAATTTGAAAAACAGGCTTATATGTAGAAATACGATCATGTTATCTTTTATGTATTATTAGTTATTGCTTGATTTTGTCTGTAAAGTATATAAAATTTTCTGGTATTTATGTAAACACAGAAAAAAGAATTCTAGGAAGAAAAGGATTTTTCTTCAAAATATAGTTTTAACAAACATTATTCTTTCTTAAAGAAATGATATTGTCTTATTCCCAGAAAAGATTATTCTTAAAATATATTCTTACAGCAAGAATCTATTCTTAAAGAAAGACACAGTTTTTTGGAAGCAAAAACTGTGTCATTGTTATTATACAAGAAAACTTTTATCTTGTATGGAAACTGAAAAAGAAAAACATAAAATTAGTTCCTGTTTTTATTTAAGGAAACGTTTTTTTTTCTTACGTTTTACCTAGTTCGATCTTGTAGTCCCACGTTTTTCTCTCTGATATACTGTCTAAAAAGGTATTATCTGTTTTACTTCATGCTTTGAAACTTACAGACTTGTTACTCTTTTGGTAGATGTACCATAAGAGGTAACTTGACAGTGAAAGTAGGGTAAACTATTCATAAATACATGTTGGTCTGTTCACACAATTAAACAGATATTTTCGTCTTGTACAATGATTAGGTGTAGAACATGTTCTATTTAATATATATTTTTTAAATAAAAGAAATTTTTTTCAAATGACAAAAAACAGTGTGTTATTTATTACCTTTGTTCCTGTCCCATTTATGAATTTATTTGTAGTTTACAAAAACCTATTACTATTTTGTGCAAAAAAAGATAGAACTTTCTATCAATTTTCTGGAGCCTAAATTAATTAAAAATAATGTACAAATATTCTAAAGTATATAGTTTTTTCTTATTCTTGTATCTCTGTATCAAATGTAAGGTTTCTGAAAGTTTTGTATATTTTTTATACACTTTTTAAATGGTAAATACCAATAAATTAAATTTATATATTTGTTTATTTATTAAAAGAAAACTGTCTCGCTTTTAGTTCTGGTTTTTTTAAGAGAGAACACTCTAGAAGTATATAGATCACATTTGTATATAAAACCTTTCTACTTCAATTGGTACATTGTAATGTTAAAAAATAAAAAGTGCATTATGAACTTCCAAAATGTGCCAAGAATATTATGTAGAGTACGTATTTTGTCATGAGTTTAGGTTAAGTTTTCAATACCCTTATATTTTGCCATCAAAATATGTGAAATCTAAAGTAATTTTTAAGTGTAAAGGAGTGTATCTAAGTCTTCTCGTAAAACATGCCCCCCCAAATGGATTCCTATAAATTGAAGTTTTCAAATGAACACCTTATATGTTTACGCCTACGGTTCATGTTTGTAAATAGAAATTTGTAAATAAACACGTTATACTCCCCTACCCTCCCCTACCGCTTTTTATAGGTTATCCTTGAGCCACAACACGCAATGTATTTGGTATAGGGGTTATGAATCTTTCTGTGTATTTAATCTAATGAAGTAACCATGCCAGAAAAAAACAAACTTTGTTACGTTTGGAACACAATGGACCTCCCATAAATGTTTAACATAAAAACTAACCTACAAAAACGAAACTTAAAAAGGCAGTATAATCAGATGAATACATATGCCAGTGACAGAGCATACTTTTAACTATGTAGGTAGGTTCAGGCAACATGAAAATATACCTATGCTACTAATGCGTACACGATTGTGATGTACAAGAATCGCAATGCGAAATTCTAGTTATTTGTTAAAGTAATCCACCGATACTAGGACAAATCGATTTCCAGACTAATAATTGAAAATGGTTCGACCATATCTGCGACACTTCCGGAAAAGGATTCTCTTACGTTTTATTGCTCCATTTTGCCACGAGTACGATTTTTTGGTCCCCTATTAAATAAAAGAGCAGTCCTCTCAGGTTCGGCGCCATTTTCAGACCTGAATTATTTTCTAGCCAGTAATATCTTGTTTATTCTTTATAGTAGATATCCTTCTTGTTTTTGATCTTGAAGTACTTGCCGTATGGTCTTGCGCAAAAGATGATCTTAAATTTCTGATTTATCTCAACTCCATTTATCCTAAGATCAAATTTACTTTGGAACTAGAACAAAATAACGAACTGTCTTTTTTAGACATACTTATTCGAAACACTTCAAAAGTACGCCTAAGGCACACAGGAAACACACACAAACTACCTTCGACCGCGAAGCCATTTAAATACCGGCCAGTCCTTTCAGCTCAGTCTTTGTAATCTCTCAGTTAATTGACTAAAGTCAAACAGTAAGCATCGAAAATGTCAAATGAAATTTTGTCCGAACGTCTGCAGAATTTGCAAGCCACCACATACGAATGGATGTACTCCCAGACCTGTCAAAAAACATGCTCCACATCTTATAAAAAACTATGTTTGATTAAAAAATTCATATAATTAGCATTGCACTCGGCAATGTAAACGTTAAACTAACCAATTATAGATAGGAACTATAGACTTTTGTTCTTTTCAGTTCTAACCACCAGACTAATCAGCCTAACTCGAACAACAACAACTATAGGGAACAACGGAGACGAGCTTTGAACTATTTCCGAAATAATAGCTCTGACCCTATGGTTCGAAGGGTACATGGCCTTACTCATCGGTAAGCTTAATTTTAATAATTTTTATCTACTTCATTTTTGATTTCAGCCGGCATATTAGCTTATTTCTGATAATTTTGTTAATTTGGATTTAATTAGATTGCAACATGTTTAAACATGTTCACTAAATAATATACAGACGTCATAAGTGTTATTGAATCAACGTCAAGTGTTGCTGAATCATGGCTACAGCAATATATGTACTTTGAACTTTTTCGTGATAGGTACGTATGTTGCCTATCGCCATGATCGCTGTATTAATAAGACTGATGTTTCTAGAGGTGGTGGCACTACTAATGATTAACATTAAGTTTGTTTCTGAAACTGGTCCTCTACCCACTCATAGAGTTTATTATTCAAGATAGAAAAAAAAATGTTAAATGTTCTTTGGTTTTACCTAAACGATCGACAACACCCTGTATAATATTATTTCAATAAATGGGCATCTTGTTGCTGATTATAAAAATACCAGATTTGATACCTCTTCTTTAAAGACAACCGAGAAAATTGACAGGAACCCTCCAATTAGAGGCAGTGTATTCCTTTCTAATGACTTGACATGTGTATGTTCTTCATCTTTCTAACACAATGCCCCTTATGGCAGGGTTTTTGTCAGATTTTTCGGTTGTCTTTAAAGATATTTATTAAAATAGTCATATACAGGGTGTTACATTTAAAATAACAAAGTAGATGTTATTTGTTTATTTTGTTGACAGATTTTGATGGATCAAGTAAAACCGAATTACTTTTATATTCAACATGTTCTTCTATCTTGAATAATAAACTCTGTAATATACGTGAACACCCTGTAAATTACTTGGTATTTTATATATTTATAGTACTACGTGTTCCGTTAATTACCGCAGTTCAGAACTATTTTTTAAACTCTTTTCCACATTAGACAATCTTAGTTTTAGAAATGCCATAATGATAAAAGATTTTTTTTTCATTTCGAAATAATATAGCTGTAGACTCTAAACAAAAATATTTTAACGCAAATGTCAAAGGTTTCAGAAGCGATATTCCAATTGTAAGTAAGAATCTATGCTGATCGAGACTTCTACACAATGGTTTCCCTGTAAACCAAATTAGCACTTCAGTCTTCAATTTTAGAAAGGTCAGACACAAAAAAATATAAGCTTAACTATGTTTATAAGAACTGTCGAACGTTGCGCAAAATTATTAAAGCTCAGTCAGATAAAGCGTATAAAGGTTACATCGGAAATACGGAGAGAAATATGTAGCAGATCCTGTTAAATGATAAATTCTGGAGTTCGATTGAAAGTAGGTAATCCTAATCACTTTTGCCTGATATCATGAAAATTCTAATAACTTCCCTTTACATGATCTACAACCAAGTTATTTTCAATATTAGTTTCTGGTGTATAAAGATCCTCTGGCTGGTCGCGGAATTTCCACAGATTAAAATGCCATATGGTATAATAATAATAATAATAAAGGCTTTCTGAATGTCAGTGTATATTACATCGACTTGGCGTCTCTCATTTAATGAATCGCAGATAAACTGAGAAAAAGATGCCAAGTTTGTGACAAAAGACCTACCAGAAACCAATCCAAGCTGCTCAGGGGTCAACATATTTTTTACCTTTGGAAAAATGAATTGGTGGAGTACAATCTCAAACAGTTTAGAAAAATTGTTTAAGATGGATAGTGTCCTGTATTTCTTAATGACATCAACGTCATCTTTTTTGAAAATGGGACACACCTTGGCCTCCTTCCAAACTTCAGGAAATACTCCAGACTTAAGTATAACATTAAAAATGTGACATAATGGAAACTTGGGATACCATCGGGACCTGAAGTTAGTTTATAATTAAGTGACTTGGTTGATTTAATAATTTCATTTGGAGATATTGACTTTATGTTTATACAGTCTAATATACATGCCTGATGGAATATGTGGGTGTTATTATTGGAATCCTTATAAACGCTTTGAAAATAACTTCCAAAAGCTGAAACTATAGATTGTGGTTCATTGAAGGAGTTATCAGAATATTCCATGATGCCAAGCAAACGAGACTGGGATTTTTTACTCTTGATGAAACCCCATAATTTACTAGGATCTGTCACAATATTTATCTCTGTGTTTCGGATGTAATCCTTATAAGCTAAATCCTGATGTTTTATAGTTTTGCGCTAGGTCTGATAGTTTTTATAAAGATAGTTTAGTTTATAAGTTTTGTATTTCCTAAGTGTTTTTTCTTTTTTGAAAATATTGGTGATTATCTTCTTGGTAAACGAAGGAGGAAAGCGTCTTTGGCGTGTTTTTCAAGTGGAACACAAGTATTGAGTATATCAGTTACTATGTTGTAAAATTTCTCAGAATGAATACACGCAAAGTAGTATGTTTGAATGGCGCTAATACTCACTGATCCTCTCTATGTGTGCTTTCCAGGATAAAGCGGCATCCACATGAACTCCTAAAAATCTAACCGCCCTGCTACCATTTACTGCCCTATCCAAACACTCACCTATAGGGATCTATCTGCTGGCCTTCCAATCGGGGTGAATAGCACAAGATCCATCTTTGACCTATTCAGAACAAAACTATTCCTCTCACAGACATAGTCTCTACACATGCCCCTACCCTTGCAGCCAGCAATTCGTAGTCAGGGGCGCATACAATAGCGTAGGAATTGTCCGTAAATAGCGGTATGAAGTGATCGCGCAAGCTCGGATGGATATCATTAATGAAAATTATAAATAATATTGGACCCGTTATACTACCTTGGGGAACCCCGTAATAATATGTGGTTAATGGTGTCAAAGCCACGTGACAGATTGAAAAGTTTTCAAAAAGATAACTGTAAAATGTAAGACTCCCCTCCTGTGTAGAGCAGCCCTTTACAAAGTCGTATTGTCTGAGCGTTAATATTTGATGTGAAGCAAGAAAATACTTTAGTCTGACTTGGTAGGCCCTCTCAAATATTTTAAAGAATTCTGCAAGCAGTGCAATAGGTCTATAGTTCTGGATGTCATCTATAGCTCCTTTCTTGTGTATAGGAGTTATAATAGATAATTTTAGTTCCCTGTGGAAAATATCCCACCTGAGATGACAGATTGATAATATGAGACAAAGGTTTACTCAAGTCATGTGTAAACTCCCGAACCAAGGACCAGGGGATGCCATCAGACCCGGAGGACAGCTTGCTTGACACTGATATGATAATTCCTCTAACCTTCTCGATGTCAATGGGATACAAAAATATTGATTCCTTATTATTAAAATGTATTTTATTTTATGGATAGAGGCAGTCCTTTGATTAATTTTTGTACAGATCTCTGAAGTAAGTGTTAAATGCTGCTGCTTGCTCAGTTCTTGTCTCAAAATATTCATTTTCAAGTTTAAGAATTGGTGATATTTTAGAATTATGCTTTTTGTTCTTTATGTTCTAATTTAATTAAATTATATACTGTTTTTGAGAGGTTTTTAGAGTCAGAGTCATCTTAGCATATTGTATATATTTTCTATGTATTTTTTTAAATTGGATATAGAAGATTTTATTGTGCTTTATGCATTTCCCTCAAGATATGAGCCCCTTCCTTTATTTCTTTTGTCATCGAAGGTGATTTTAGATGTTTAGTATTAATTGTAATTCGTTTAATTGGAAATGCGATATTAAAAATGCTTTGGAAAGTCTGAAAGAAATTAGAAAAGGATAATTTATAATCATTTTCATAATATACATTTAGTCATAACTCTTTCGATAAAAGTTGTTTAAAGTGAGCTTTATTGATATCAGAAAAAACACTTCTATACACTGCCCTACTTGGCTTTCCCACACACTGACGCTGGAGCCGCATCACCTGAGCTCTGTGATTAAAAAAGTGAGCCTCCAGCGTCCGTGTGTCAAGATCCTTGAAGTCAGTGAAAATATTGTCTATAAGCGAGCAAGATCTACCGTCCATCCTCGAATAATCAGAAAAACAGGGAGACAATCCATAAGATACAAACATTAGAAACCACTCCTTGGACAATTTCGCAACACTCTCACCCAACATGTCTAAGTTAAAGTCTCCAGAGACAAGCTTAGGGTTAAGAAGATCAAAAACTATTAGAATTCGGTGATCTCTACAAAGAGATTTGCTCTACATATGTGAACTGATCACTGCATCTATGGACGCAATTTTAAATGTTCCCTGAACACTCTCGAATTTGACAGGGATGCTGACATCCTCGCGCACCAGAATCAGCACACCTCCACCTCTGGTACCCACATAGAGTAAGTCACAGTATATCCATCAAACTTCATGTCCATCTGCTCTCCCTCACTCAACCATGTTTCTTGTAGACATACCACCTCGGGCTGATGTGCTGGAGTAACCTCACCAGGGCCATACTCATGATCATCAGATTCCAGTGGCAGTGAAGTCTCCCCTCCATGATGACTCTTTGGCAGCGGGTGCTCACTACTTTGCTGTCATTGCTGTTTGTGTGGAAGGTAGTTAGTGTGTTTATGTGTCATTTCATTGACTGAGTATGATGGTGGGAGATGGTACCTCAACAACCTCTAGACGCAGCCCTTGGATACGGGAGATTTCTATGCAACATTGTAATCCCAGGAATCCAATTGTCCTCCGATTTTCCGAGCAGCTTCAACATCCCCTGTTTGTCGCCCCAATGGATTCAGAGTTTGGAATAACTTGTGACTGGATAAAATAAGTAATAATAATATATAAAAAATTCTAGATAAAATTGATGATTTTTCTCTTGCCGCAATAAGAGTAGGTGCTTTTTCAGTTCCTTTCAGAGGGATAAAATCGTTAGAATCAAAGATGTTACAGTTGCTGTTGAAGGGTAGCCCGCTGGTCGTCACAACTCTCTTAAATTCACTTATAAAAGAATTTAATTAATTTCAATTAAGATTTGCGAGCAGATCCCCAATAAGCAGGCTAATCGTTCCAGAACCACAGTCAGCATCCCGGGGTCCCAAAAAAATTACGACAGTGTCTCTCAGGGAGAACTTTTTGCTAAAGGTAAGTAATTTTTTAGATCCCCAGACATGATGCTGTTTTGTATTAGGAGTTAATGTCAACAGCCACACCAGATGCTGTACGCAGCAGCTTCCAACAACCTCTAACTCCAGATTCATCTCCTTCAATTAATATTTTAGTATGTTCAACCTTTATATGGGGTTCCAAGTTGCTTTTATATAAATCTGTTTGGACCTCAACATCACTAGGGATACTCAGAAACTAAATCTGGGTGCCACACTCTCCGTGTTATATCTCTGCCTGAGCAACTCCCTGGTTGCTCCGTTTATCAGTTTGAGACATACGTTCATATTTTTCATGATAGTCCACCTGGGTTTCCTTGTCCTCAAAAGACCTGCTCTCAAGTGTTTTCTGTAATTATCCAAGCTTTGAAGTAAGCTTTTACAGTTTCTCGTTTTTATTCGTATTTCCTCGAAGTATTTTCTTTCTATCTCGAAAACGTAATCTGCAAAGCTCTTCAAATTCTTTTTCATTTTATCAATGTATCTATCTTTCAGGGCAAATTCCTCATTGAGTTTTGCTATGGATTTCTCCAGATTTTGATTGTCCTCGATCCTCTCCTTGTATGCTTTCTCCCCACACCCTTTTTGAGCACCAAATAAGGTTCCTATTTAACACTGTATACTGACTCATTTTGAAGACTAGTGCCATATCAATATCTCCTGTGTGTTTATTCCCAAATTCTCCCTTAGCAAAAATGAAATCTGGCCTATTTCACAATTCAGCGGGAGTTGCTCAAAAGAATATTGCTCGGCGATGCTCAATAATAGTTTCAAAATTCGGAAAATTTGCAATAACGAACGCCAGCCCTCTGTAATGCTGCCAATATACAACAACTTTTGTTTGTTTAAGAAAAAAGAAACAACATTTTCCTTTGCAATTGTTCGAAATTTTAAGAAAAAAATGTGTTTTTTGCTATTTAAAAAAAATCAAATTGACAGGTAAGATAAATCCGTGCAAGCACGTTTTTGTGAATTCAAGTTTTACTCAAGTCAATTATTAAAAAAAAAATCCATATGATGCGGACTTTATTGGTCACACGTATATGGGAAAGTACTATGTTTGCCAAAACAATTTTATTTTTTTAGGGACAATGTAAATATATTTCATTCAAAAATATGTTAATAATTAGAAATAAAGTTAAAAAAACACTGTTTAAAGGTCATTTTACACATATTAGGTACGTGTTCGTTCAATTCCTTAACTATCTCTCAGTGTCCGTGGAAAAAAATACCGGTGTCTATAATTAAAATAAACCCTTTTATAGACGGCTGGCATAAGGACGTCTTTTACCTCCACTGTTATTTCCTTCATAAGGATACTGATATATAACTGATACTGAATTGTGTTGGCACTGCTGTATTTTAATCTTAATGGTATAGTCCGACACACGATAAATGGTCATGAAGTTGCCGGGCTCATAACGATCAGGTGTTATTTTACCCCCAATAATGTAATTAAGGTCTAGTTTGCAAGCGTTTCTCGGTACAGGTCGGTATTTTATTTTTATTATTAAATCATTCAGTAGTGTTATATATTTTTACAGTAACATTCTTTCGGTGAGGTGTTATTTTAAAAATATTTAGACTGTGGGTTAAAAACTGTGAATTCGACGACGAAATTGAAGAGATAAACGAGCAAAAAACAGAATACCATTTACCGATATGCTGTAATAGAATTGTTTTACGAGTATATCAAGGTAAAATTTATATATATTTTTTTTGTTTCTTAGATGTATCTAATAAAACAATCACTCCAATTCATTCGGTCAATCACATTAAATAGATGTTTTAAAATTTTCTGAATCTCCAAATATAAAATTATTATTTTGTTTAAACGCTCACATTACTGTTATTTCAATAGGAGCTAAAAACTTTTTTAAAGATTTTATCTGCAGTATGAAGTGGTAAAACGGTTCTATCGATAAACTACATAAAACGATTTTTACGCTATAACAATATCAATAAGGCACAACATTTTTTCTAAAAATGTAAAAAAACTTAATTTGAAAAATTAAATTATTATAAATAATATCCCTTTGTATATTTTATTAGTAATATTTATGTATTATAAATACTCAAAATTGTTGTGATATGTGAAGGAACATTCACTAAAAATAGGAAAATAAAAATATTAACAGATCTCTGCTCCATACAATTCAGTTTTGGAATGTACTCCAAAATATTAGGTATATTTTACATTGTTTGTAAATACTTGGACGTCAGCTGTTATCTTCTGTTCTTCAATTGTATTCATACGGTGACCTCTTTTGTGACTCCTTACGGTGCCTTTGACTATAGCACATCCGCCAATAATGACTTACATACTAATGCAAAGCATTAAACCGCATTATTTATATGCAGTATAATTCAGTAACCTTCAAATATTTGTCTGCAGGATTTCTAAAAGCGTCAGAGGGCATAGAAGCTACCATTAAGAGGACAATGGAGTTAACCGGCATTCCAAGGTCTACCTTGCGTCGATTCCTTGACCAAGACAATTCACTGGAGAGGAAGAACAGATATGACAAAGGCACAATGAAAGTGTTTGGGAATGGTGATGCAGAATTAATTCGCAGGGAAGTGTATGAAATGTATGAGCTTAAGCAGATTCCGTCACTTGATTCTCTGCGAGAAAATTTATTTGCAAATAGTCAATTCACTGCTAGTCGCGAAACGTTCCTGCGTAAAATTGGATTTCGATTTAAAAAAATTAATAAGCGTATTTGCATTAGAGAGACCCACCGGCTAGTGAAATGGAGACAAAAATATTTAATCCAAATTCATCAGTTCCGCGCAGAAAACCGAAATATTTACTATTTAAATGAGACTTGATTCAATACCCATGACAATACAATTAAAGGTTGGCAAAATTGTTCACCAAACTGCATTTTAGATGTACCTGCTTCTCGAGGAAAGAGAATATCCTTCTTACACTTTGGCTTGAGGGATGACTGGGTGCCGAACGCTTTGCTACTTTCAGTAAAAAACTTTAAGGACTCCTCGTTAGACTACCATCAGGACATGAAAAGTGAGCTTTTTAAAAATTGGATGAAAAATTCTCTTCTTTCTAATATCCCGCCAGGCAGTGTAGTCGTTTATGATAATGCTAGTTATCACAGCATCTTAGCTGCATAGGCAGCAAAAAAAGAGGTGCTGCAAGAGTTACAAAAAAACAACTAGTTGAGGTATTAAAAAATAAATCGTATGATAAAACGTATTGCGTAGATGAGGCTATAAAAGCATCTGGTAACATACCACTTAGATTGCCTCCCTACCACTGCGATTTGAATCCTATAGAAATGATATGGTGTGAATTAAAAAACAAAGTTAGAGGCAATAATGTTAACCCAAAAATGTCCGCTATTGTAATTGAAGTAATTGAAACTCATTGTGAATTAATACCAGAGAGCAGTTAGAGAGCATGCGGTAATCATGTACTTACAGTCGAAAATAATTATAAAAAATATTGGGAAGACGTAAAATCTTTAATTATATCAGTGGATGATAGTGATAGTACAGATTCAGACTATTGAGATTAGTTATTAAATCATTGATTGAGATGATTCATTTTGCTCATACGTTCCACTCCTTTTTATTTTCTTTAGTTTTTAAGATACCGGAATAACCTTTTTTTTTGGAACAAAATAAAAATTATATAGTACGGCTTATTACTTTTCTGCATATCATAAATTTATGTCAAAGTCAGCAATACCCAATACATTTTTGTACATACATACGTAAACATTGTTTGAATCTTCCTACTACCACCCTGGACCGGAATGATTTATTAACCAAAACAGATGCACAAGCAGGTATAAAGTATAAAGGTATTACTTAGTTATGACCATTTATCGTGTGTCCGAATATTTATGGTTTTCTTAAGATATTTTCATTTTTATTGGTATCTTTCGTAGGTTTAGATCACGAGTTGATATTATGAAAATTGATCCAAATCCAACACACTTGCTTAATGGTGGACCATATGATACACTTAGCCAAGCAATATATGACGTATTTACGAGCAAGGCTCAGAAAACGGAAACCTACGAGAATAAAATTGAACTTTGGAAAGACTTCTTTTTATATATACGGGTAAAAAAATTGGGTTAATAATCTGTTTGTAGTCACATTTTTACAAAATTGTTAAAAGTGTTTTATTAGTTTACTAGCTTTTTTTAGTAGTTTTATCTTTAAGTGCTAGCTTACACTTAAGCCATAGTAATTCAGTTTCTCCTATTTTTTGTTTTTTAAATTTAAAGTAACATTACCTCTAAGTATTTTAGATTGGATTACCAATAAGCATATCAGAACTTTAAAATGTTATCGTGGCTATACACTGACACTGGCATGCGGTAATGTATGACACAGTATCAGGAAGATACAAACGATTCGACAAGTATTAGAATTAATTTAAATCTGCCACCAAAATTTGTGTTTGGTTCGATAAACGTTTCTGTCGTTGTAAGACATGTATGTATCATCATCATATACCACTATCTATTTATCGCCTCACCTCATTAACGAAACATTTGGAAGAGGTTCAGTTACATAAAAGTCATCATGTGTGCATCGCAGAAATACCCGCATAGAATATCTGTACGATGGAGAAGATCCTAATCTCTCTATTCGTCCTCGTTCCCAACAACTTGATATTTCTCAAATGATTACGATTATACTTTTACACTGAAGGCTTATAAAGTTAAAAAAAAACTCAAAAAGTGAAGCCAGTTCTGTGTAAATATTATGCATCTGTCCAAAAAATCATCTAATAATCGAAATTTTTAGGCATAACAAACGAGAACAACTAAGCCTTAAGGCACAACGAAACTCATGGAAATTTTCTTTTCCCCTTGTTCTTCTGAAAAATAGTGGCCCATAATAATAATTGTTTTATATAAGTTTGTATTTTTTATTAGTTAAATGATTTTACTAACATTGTAGCAGCATCTGCCGAGAATCATTTATATTTTTGGAACACCGTAAGAAAGAACTGTAATATCAAATAGTATACTATCAACGTTTTTATCAGGACATCATTACTCCCAAAAGTTATTAACAAATAAAAATGTGTATATCATAAAATGGTCAAAGCATATCTTTCATCACCGGCGAATTGCATAAATTATCTCCCTGTTGACTGTTTTTATTTGTTTATCGTTTGGTAAAATTTTGGTTATTTCGCAAACGTATGTACTCTGCTAGAGTATAATGGAGTCGTACTACTAACACATTAGACTGAGAGTGATTAGGTGAACAAAAATATATTTTTTTGTGGAAATTTAAACTGTTACCACAGTATTTTTAATCTCGGTATCATTATCGGCTAGGATTTGCTTAGGTATACTGTGATAAAAAAAATAATATTAGTGTATAATTTTAAATGGTTTGGGTGTAACATTCATTTGGATATTAATTGGGTGACATTCGTATTTACTTTTTTGGCAGATTTCTCACTTATTAATGTATGTTTGTACAGAATTATTTAAATTAGGCCAATAGTATTTGTGTCCAATTCTATGTATTGTTTCGTCAATGCCGCGGTGATTGGTTTTTGATTCTTTATATTTTTGTAGTATTTCTGGAATGCTTTGTTTATCGGTGACAATTCATTTATTCAGACATCTTTTTAATTTCAAAGATTGCCATTTAATGTTTTTCGAATGACATCACAGAATGGTTGGTATATTTCCGTATATTTATTTTGTATATTAATTTGTAATCATACTCGTCAAGTTTAATTCGCCATCTTAATAATTTTGAACTAGGATTCTTTAACGAGAAAAGCCATTGAGGTGATTTGTGGTTCGTTATTACGTTTATTTTTCTATTGCGTATATAGGGGTGAAAATATTTGGTGGCCCAAATCATTATCAGTAGTTCTTTTTCGATGGTTGAATAGTTAATTTCAGAAGCAGAACCGCCCCAATAGCTACGTTACTTGGGTCTATTGTTAAGTTAAATAACTTTGAAAAGTCTGGGTACTGCAGTATAGGTTCATTTATTCGTAGATTTTTGCACATATAGAAGCATTCTAAAAATTCCTTATTGTGTTCTATAGTGGCACCTTTTTTTACATTTTTAAGTTGCTTGTGACCTCGCCTGTAAAACCTATCCTAAGAAACCTTTAATCTATTTTGTTGTCTGAGGAATGGGATTTTTTTTATAGCTTCTATCTTGTTCGGGTTTGATTTCATATCATTTGTGCGACAACATGGCCAAGATACATGTTATTAAACTCATGTTTTGTTGTTTGTTCATGCTTGTGAAGAATAAACAACAAAACATGAGGATTTCAGTGCAACTGAGATTTTAGCACAAGATAAGAATTATCGTAAATTGGCATTTAAAGAAATGATAGAAATAAAAAAGGAGAATGAAGCAGTTAATGATAAAAAAGATATTTGTGGTTTAAGCCAAAAAATATAGTTCAATCTAATTAAATAATCAGAGAGCATTTAAAATTCAAACATCCCATTTTCCCTGTATACATTTTAAATAGAAAATAAACTTGCCTCTGTATATCTATAAAAATATTATTTGTTTCACAGCTAGCTAAGCATTAAATAAAGTCTACCGTTTTTGTTGCCCCAAAAAAAAAAATGATAACCGAAATACTCGATCAGTCTAATATCATTTACAACACAACATGTAAATGGCTTAACCAAGGTGCGTACCATAAAATTAAGTATTAAATTGTTAGAATTGTTTACAAATATATATATATATATATATATATATATATATATATATATATATATATATATATATATATATATATATATATATATATATATATATATATATATATATATATATATATATATATATATATATATATATATATATATATATATATATATATATATATATATATATATATATATATATATATATATATATATATATATATATATATATATATATATATATATATATATATATATATATATATATATATATATATATATATATATATATATATATATATATATATATATATATATATATATATATATATATATATATATATATATATATATATATATATATATATATATATATATATATATATATATATATATATATATATATATATATATATATATATATATATATATATATATATATATATATATATATATATATATATATATATATATATATATATATATATATATATATATATATATATATATATATATATATATATATATATATATATATATATATATATATATATATATATATATATATATATATATATATATATATATATATATATATATATATATATATATATATATATATATATATATATATATATATATATATATATATATATATATATATATATATATATATATATATATATATATATATATATATATATATATATATATATATATATATTATATGTCAAGCCAAAATTTATCTATTTTGTTCATATATCTAACAATCATTTAGATTAAAACGAATATTTAGATCCAATACCTACATACATTCATGACTGACTTACCATACATTCTCAAATGAAACCACTACTTCGATAATACGATAATACAGTATACAATTTTTTATTTTGTTTTTATTTTAGTTATTTTTATTATTTATTTACATTTTATGCCCAGAAAATGAAAAGATATCGAATTTTAAAACTTTTTATTTGGACGTTATTTTGTTTTTACATACAGAATTCGCACTAAAATTTTACCAGTTTATCTCTCTATCACACTTGGTTTTTGTGCAAAATTTCAAGTCAATTAGTTTTTGGACACTGTTTTTTAAGCATTTCAATATGCTGCCATATTTGGATTCGCACCAAAATTTTATCGGTTTATTCTTATCACACTTAATGTTTGTTCAAAATTTTAGGTATTGGATTTATACCAAAATGTTTCCATTCCAACACTCCTCGATTTTTGAGTTTAGTTTGCAAAGTAAATAGGATAAGTAGTTTTTGAACTATGCCGGGCCTAGACAGAAATGGGAGATCTAGGGACGTAAAGATCTGCAAAAATATTGGAGGTAACTTTTGCCATGGTTACGATACTCCCTCTTATGAGGAAAGTAATAGATTATTTTTTTGCTAATTGCGGTTAGCATTGTATCTCATTTTATAGTTCTGATTCCTGAAATGCTTGTTGGTAAACCGTTTGGAATGGCGCCTAGTAAGGCATTACACTTTTTGAGTTATTTTTTTGAATTTAAAGAAATTACTGGAAGGCTTTCGTAAGAATACATATATACATAAATTTTACAGCGGTGTATTAGCCATTTCGCTTTGTACATTGTGGGTTCGACAATGACGGGATTTGGATTAAACTCCAGTGATATCGACATGTGTCTACTTATAAAACCTTGTACAGAAGATCCTCGGTTAGATTCACTACATCAGTTACATCATATCAAAAATCACCTATTAAAGTACGGTAAGTAATACTGAAAGTGGAAATATTTAGTGATGTTAAGTATTGTATAATTCAGACAAAATACAATGTGCAGAATAAAAGACAGTTTTGGTCTCATAAAACTGGAATCAAAGACAGGTCAATATTATTGCCTTGTTGATCAACAACCTTCATAGAGCTCTCTATTAAAATTGAAACATTTGGTTCTGAAATCTCTTTTCACTAACATTTTTGGGAATTTATCGGTAATTCCCAAGAAAATTCGAGGCAAGTACTCTATATATTATGCTTTTCAGAGTATCATTTTTAGGTCTAATAATAGAGTCAGAGCTAATCCTCGCCAAAGTCCCTATACTAAAGTTTCGTGAACAATCTAAAGGATTCGAGATAGATTTGAATTGCAACAACTCCGTTGGTATCTATAACACGCATCTACTTTACTGTTATGCGCGTTGCGATTGGCGAGTGAGACCTCTGGTTATTATGGTCAAATTGTGGGCACAGGCCAACAGGATTAACGATGCCAAGAACTTGACAGTTTCTAGTTATTCGTGGACTTTGATGCTTATTCATTATTTACAATGTAAGTATTTTTTGTTTAAACTTGCACAATTAGTACATTATAGTATTGTTGTAAAAAGTGCTATTATAATATATTATATTTATTAATAGTTATTCCAAGTTAAGTATTCTTTCTCATTAGTTAAATTTGGATGAGAGATTCAGGCCTGTTAAATATACAAAATTAATGAGGAGAGAACGCAATATTTATTTGAAAAAGTATATAAAAGAAATGAGGTACATAATCGTTTAACTAGATCTGCATTCATTTACGACATTCATAATCATATAATTCAGCAAATATTTTCAATAAAATCGCTAAAATTATCAAAATGTTCCCCCGGTATCCGTGGGTAGATTGTGTGCTTTCTACGTTTCTTACAGCTTAGGATTTATTAAATGTATAGGGTTAATACTTATATTTAAGTTTATTTAGTGTTTAACGTTGGTTGCGTGGAAGAGTATTAACTTGAACATCGTCATCTTTCTAATAATTTTTGTACATGTACATTCAACATTATCCACTAATCTAATGGATTTTTTTTTTGTTTTAAGATTAAAATGATATCAAATCAAAAACTCGAATCTTTCCATTACATGGATGTCTAATGTTTCTTTATAATATGTTACTCTCTTGAGCCGTTTGTATATTTCCTAGACGGTACTAGTATAACCTGATATTTTCAGGACAAAATAATATTTCCTGGCTAGGAAATATCAGTTTCAAAAACTCAATTCAGTATATGTTTCTAGGTTCTTTGGTAGTCAACGTGTCCATTGTAATTTGTTAATTATAACTTGCCCTCCCATTTTCATTATTTTTAATAATCTTTCAACTGAAATGGAAAGATTCGTTTATATAGACAATGAACGAGATTCACTCTCTTCTGTAGAAGCTCATCTAGTGATATATAGGTATTGTGGAGTAAAGATCCCTGAAGATGCCTCGTGTAATCGAAGACGAAACATCGGATAGTAATTCCAAAAATCAGGCAATTTGGAACTCTGCTGTCACGAATTAATAAAAAAGGACCAGGCACTAATTCCATTGAAAAATGGTTTGTGTGAAACTTCCACTACTTTTAATATGTGATGAACTATGGTTCCCTCTACTTATTTTCGCAAAAAATCGGGTCAATCGGACAGTTTTCGAACTGTGGCCGACATACTGTATAAAATAATATTTTTTAAATAATAGGTACAATTATTATGCATTTATGGTTTTATTGATTTACTTTCCTTCCATTTCATTGCTGAACAAACATAATGACTGTAAATGCCCACACAGTACATAATAATTAGTTACGACGCTGTAAAGAGGGAATTTGCAGTTAGGAGTAATTAGATTCGATTCCCAAAATTGCCCCTTTGTTCCTCCATAGCTCAAAAACTGTCCAGTTGCCCTCTTCATATTTTTGTAAAAATAAGTTAAGGGGACCATAGCCCATCACATATTAAAAATTCGGGAAGTTTGAGCGAAATGACTTGAAAATCGGCATAGATATTTTTCGCAACGACAAAACCATAATTTAAAAAAAAAGACACAATATTTTAAAATAAGGGCTGGGCATTGAAAATGAATAATTCTAAATGATAAAAAAAAATGGTAAAAATATTTTTCTTTGTCAGTTATCGACGACCAATTCGAATGAAAACGGGTATGTAGAGATTTTGTGGTAATTAAAAAAAAAAACTCTCTTGTGGCATTATTTATTAATTTCGATGGTGTATTGAATAAAAAATCTAAGTGGTAGAACATGCCCCAAAAAAATACCCAATACATAAAAAAGCAATTTCTTGTGTTGGAATTTCTGACTCCGGGGTTTTCGAGGGTGCTCAGTTTTTCAGAACAATAATTTCTAAGGGTTGGAAACGAGGGTAGAGGATGGAATTTTTTTGAGATTGAATATTAGGAGTGTGAAAAATTCGAAATTCCGAATACTGTGAGAATAAATCAGCATGCAACATTTTTCACATAATCCCAAGACGGGCCTGAGGTCGTGGTAACAATAATTCTTGGTTTACCCTCTCCAGGGGTGGAAATAGGGGTTGGGTGGGGATTTTTTCTATAGTAAGTTTTCGGGCTTGAAATGTCTAACTCAGGGGGTTTTTGAGGGTGCTGAATTGAGTTTTGAAATGAGATGTTTCCTAAGGGTTCAACATAGGGCTCAGGGTGAGTTTTTTAAATTGATTTTTTCGGTTTGGAATTTCTTACTTCGGGATTTTTGAGGGTGCTGAATCGACTTCTGAGCTCAATTTTGAAATTAAATGTTTCCTAAGGGTTGAGTTTTTTTTAAAAATTGGGCTTTCTGGCTTGAAATGTTTTGTTCAGTGGTTTTCGAGGGAACTGGATAGGTCAGTTTTGAAATAAAATTATTCCCAGGGTTGAAACTAGGGGTTGGGGTGATTTGTTGCGGGAGGGCCCAAATTATGTGTACTTGATATGAAACCGCTTATATTAAGGCAAGGGACTATAAAAAACCAATTAAGAATGGGCAAAATCGTATATTTTATTTTTTTTTGGCCATGTTCCAAAATTTAGGCCACATGAAAAAATACTATAGATATTAAAAAATTCTGAAAAATCGTATTTTCGTGCCCTCTAGTGGAACCCAAGCGAGCTGAAACTTTGCAGGGGTTGGTCTTTTTTGATACTGATTCAAGTGCCCTAGGTCCGATAAGAATCCCAGAGGTGGGACTTTTCACCCTGTTATATGGTTATGCCTTTTAAAATTTCCTGGTTCTTTTACAAATTTGTTAATGACTGATTTAATCAATTTCATTTTATTATTAGAGATGTATGATCATCATACATAGCTCATTCAATCTATTATCGCACATCGTAGAGCAAATCCAGGTTTTTACCCTCCATAGAGTATTTTTTAATTCGCTTGTAGCAAATATAATAAAATGTCAATAGTTTGGAGAATCTCAGAATAAAATTGACAATTTTAGTAAGGCGAGCATTGATCAGTTCTTTATATTTTTTTATATTGATTTAACATTTCCAAATGCAGGGGCATGCGGTGAAATTTTAAGAAAAGGAAGCAATTTTTAGAAACTTACCTATTTGTAATGTAATTCGATTCTTCGATCATTTTTTGCAAATTCGTCAATGACGTCATCATAAAAATGTCGATGCTCCGACATATTTTGGAGAAGTTTATTTTCAATGGTCAACAGCGATGTATGCGAAAGTCTCTCCTGCCCCGTTAAATTTCTCACGAAATTTTTTATACGTTTAAGTATTGATTGAGTTCTACTGATGAAAATGTGGCAGGTATTGTCAATACTAATTCACACAATTTCGACACTTCGGTGTAGGCATCTTCCAGCTCCTTGTCTTTTAAAAAAAATTAAAAATCCAATTTTTAGAAAAAAATTTATTTCTTTTAAATTTCTTTTAAATTTTCTAATGTCAATTGTAAATCACTTTTAGTTCAGATCGCAGTAACACTCGGTCGAAGAACTGGCCATAATGAAGAAGAAGAGTTTTAAACGTATCTTCTGGAAAAGTTTTTCCTTTAAATGCATCAAAATTGCAGAGCTCGAGGAATTTAAAATCATTTAAACCGTTAAATCTATAGTTTATTTGTTGCTGAATTTGATCGATTATTTCATAAAAGAGGCGTCTGTATGATGTTTGAACATCTCCCACCTTGTCTGTTCAAAGACGCTTGGCTTGTGGCTCTATATTTAACGTCATCTTTTTCTCCCAAAATAGGTCAAAGTCATCGCTTTTATGGCTTAACATGGACTTAAAATCATCCACTTTTTTTAGGCAAAAAGCAATATCATTTGTTTTAGTTCGTAATATATTAAAAACATTGTCCGAGAATGGAAATATTTCTGAAAATATGTTCAACAAATAATTAAAATTAAAATCTCGTTTCAAACAGTCCAGAAACCCCCTCGAACTATTTATTGCTTATGAGTCCCACGTTTCATTATTTTCTATTATATTCTCAAATAGTTCAATCAGTGATTCACGATTTTCAGATACTGTTAACACAAGTCTTCCATTATAGTTCCACCTAGTAGGAGCTAGTATGGGTAATCGTTTGTGGAAAATGGAGTCCAAAGCTTGTATACATTTTGTTGACTTGGAAAAAAAAACAGCCATGCCACTTAAAGTAACGAAAAATACTTTACACTCTTTAATCTTATTGATGGACTGGGATAAAACTAAATTTAATTTATGAGCAAAACAATGGACAAACACAGCACTTGGGAAAGTTTCTCGAACTTTAGCTTGCAGACCCCCTAATTGTCCTGCCATCACTGCTTTGAGCAACTAATTTTTTCTCTCCATTAATTTATTTAGTAACGGTATAAACTACGGTATTTAATGCATCTGCTGAACGATTTTCGGACACATTCTTAAAACCTAAAAATCGCCCTTGAATACTTCTGTCTGTTTTAACGTAGCGTAATACTATAGATAATTGGTTAAAATTAGTGATATCAGTTGTTTCGTGCAGAACATTAGCAATGAACCGCGCCTCGCCATTCTCCTGCTTAATTCTTTTTAGAATAATGGTTGCAACAGCGGAAATTAAATCATCGACGTTCCGCGAAAAACGCTAGACTGCTCTAAATGATTTTTTAAGCAATCATCATATTTAGCCATTAACCTAAGTAAATCTTGAAAATTTCCTCTATTTGAAGAAACCCTTGTTTCGTCATGACCTCTAAATCAATTCGTGCTGTCCGAGAAAACAAACAACATCGATAAGTCTTCTTAATATTTGCCTATTTTTATCGACTAGTTCATTGTGTTGGCGGTGACTAATTTCCAACTGTTTATTAAGGGCGTGTTCAATTCTGGTTTTGCCGAAGACTTTTTCTTTTATGACGGCCTGTAAATGCGCTTTGGACATAATGTGTTTTTATGGAAATTGTTTAAATCGGAAAAACCAGTTTTATTCCAGAGATCTTTTTCATTTTCAAAAAGTAAACATGGCCAACAAAATAATTTACTTATATTTTCACACCCTGTTAGCCATTAAAATTGTTCCTATTATTTTTCCGGATAAAAATGCCTTTTTTTCATTTTTGTGGTTAAATTTTTCATAGGCGGTTTTGCCCTTCCTTTGGAAATTATTTGAAGCTTATCAGCGAAGTTTAATGTTGAAAATCCCTTTATTATTAAGACACACACCACACATTCACACACACTCTTCTTACTAAATTCTCCAACATTTTCAACGTTATTACCGACAGCCGAAGTTGACGATATTTGCATATCCACATCCGTATTATTGTCTTCCATATCGCACCATGCACGAAGCGACGTTCGTATCACACACACACGGATAGCCGTTCAAACAAAGAACCTACTCCAAAGATAGCTTCCGCCACCACTGAAATGCAAAAATTGTAAACTGCCGGTAGAAAGTTCAATAACCTCTGGCTCGATTCACAGGAAATCAAGCATACAGGACTTGGCTGCAGGGAAGCTAGCGGCCCGCATAGGTTCTATTCGATATTCTATTGTGGCTGGGTCGGAGTCAAGGCCGCATTTATTATGGGCTTGATAATTAAGATAATATTTTAGCATTTTTAATATAAACTAAATTAATGTTTTCCTATTTCAAAAATTACATTTTAGAAGATGTTTTGTAATTTTTTTTGCTGAACCAGTGCTTCCCTTGCTTCCATGGACTGCACGCCCCTGTCCAAATGTAAAACCACGTTTCAAATTTGTTCTATAAAATTGCCCAAATTATAAGGTTATTAATATTATCTATTCAGTAGAACAGACAAAAAGTTGAGTATATTTAGACGCCCGACAAAAGAACAAGGACGTTTGGAAGGGAAATATAATATCGCAAGGGACAAAATGACGTAACACAAAATGTCGCGCAAGTACGAATGGACGCCCAGAAATTTGGGTGAACTAGAAATATCATTACACAATACAGTACAGACACATTGAAAAAATTGTACCATTTTGTCTTAGTATTATTACTATCACGGATTTTGATGATTTTTGGTAAGAATATAGATTTTGGCGCCCTGATTACAAATCCAAAGTCAAATTTATTCGGTCACTTTTAGTTTTTGGTTTTATTCATCCTTAAAGTGCATAGACATTCTAACCCCAATTTCACCTACTTCGACCTTCTTTTTTATGAAAATTGACTGGTTTTGTTGCTAAACTGTTACAAATAATTATAAAAACATATAGAAAATTCTCTTTTTGTTTTCCATACTTTATTTTAACAAAAAAATTCGGAGCACCCAAATACATGCATACTTCATATTTTGGGACTAGTAAATTTTCCTTCATGTTGGCATTATGACATCTTGAGAAACAAATTAATTGATATAGTTAATTATGGATATTTTGTTACATACATAAGTCGATCGGTACTAGCCGGAGCACGGCAGCGCAGAGGTATAATAATACAAACTTAAGTATACGAGCGGGTGTGGCATACCGGTCAGTGCGAGCTGTGTGGCATACCGGCCGTAGCGACTTGCTAAATTAAATAATATAAAAATTTTATTAAACATTTATTTACAAGATGTTGTTTACTACATCTCAAAGTATATCGTTTATGGCGGCAATAAACTACCGACGGCAGTTTCTAGTGATAGTTTTATTATTCACCCCTGCCTGAGTGGAAGTGTTTTTATCGTAAATCGGGGACGGATTTAAATAAGTTCAACTGTGAGTTCTAACAGTAATAATAGCAAATTGATAAATGGTTTATCTATTATTAAAAGAAGTAAGCTAGGGAAACATCCCACATAACTTAAATTTGAAATAGTTCAGACCTAAAAAATACCTAAACTATTACAAATCTAACCTAAACTTATTAAAAAATATATTTTAAGGTACCAGGAAACTGATCTGAGTCGAATGATTTCAAGGGCTGTACATCTAAGCCACTGTTGCTGTCTAGATTTGACCAGCTTTCTTGAGATGACCCGGTACTAACGGTAAAACATAAATGATCTAGTGTAGTGTCAATTATGTGTTCCCGTTCTATTTGTGACATCTCATATTCTTCGACGTGTCGACATATGTTCGTCCATTCGATGAGTGGCAATTCGTTAAATTTATGACGAGTTAGGGCTTCAACGTCGGCTAATACAAATGTAGTATTATACGCTGCCACACAGTTTTTTATGGTGGCCCATATTTTTTCTATAGGGTTCAGTTCTGGATGATACTGCGGCAATCTTAAAACTTTGTGACCTTTATTTTCTAGTAACTGATCTAATACACAGCTGCTCGGAAATCAATGTTTATTGTTTTGAATTATTGCATATAGTTCTGTATTTGCTAATTTTTCTTTGAAAACAATATTGGCTACAATATCCTGTAGCCACACATCATTACTTGTTTAAGGCTTGAAGAAGTAATATTTCTCTCTATCGTTACATTGTGGAGGGATGCGTTGTCGAGTACTAAAATAGACCTCTCCGGTAAATTTGGTAGCAGCTGAGTTTCAACCCATTTCATAAAATTGGTTCACATCGTTATAGTAACCACTCTTTAAGCTTAAAATAAAACTATATTAATTAATTGTTAATTATTTTTTATTGTGGATTATTGGAGTAAAATAAAAGGATAGTAACCAACCTTATTGCTTTGTACTTTGGTAGATTATAGCTTGAGAATATAGCTACCAAGCTTATCTGCTGCCACCACCATACGAATATTACGTTTTCGTGCATCTTCTCGTAGGTCTTCCAACTCGTATCGGTCATTGAACAACACTTCTACCACCCTAGAGGGTCCTTTAAACTTTGGCAATAGTTTTTTTGCTCACCACGGTATTAGCGTAACTGGTTATCAATACACGGACTAAATCACCCACTTGATAATGTTCCGCCTCGCGCCGAATTTTATCGTAGCGCGCCTTTGGCTGGTTCTCAGTAATATGATCCTTTATTTTATTTCTTAGTTCGGCAATGTTTATACGATCGACGGTTGTTTAAAGCGAATTTAGTAAATTGCCTTATGGCCTTGCCTGATAACCAAGTAATGCTTGTACTGTGTTTAAAGCACTTTGGATGTTTTTTATATGCAAGTCCCATTTATCACTCTCGCTCGCCACTGCGTTTAATATATGTTTAAATGCGTACGTCAAAATAAACGAAAAGTTTTTGACGTAAAAGCGGTACCCTGATCACTAATTATTTGGGTGGGAACTCCGAAAATACACATGGCACTTTGTAAAGCCCGTACCACTGGTTTCACCTTTGTAGATTTGACTGATTCAATGATAGTGAATTTAGTAAAGGCATCTACGATGACAAGTACGAATTTGTATTCTTCTCTAGGCATTTGTTTTGTTTATGGCCTAGACGTTTGCAATTAAAACATTCTAATTTAGGTTTAGGGTAGCATCTTGCGCGGTGGGGTCCTTTACAGTTAAAGCAATATTTCTGGTTTTTGATTGATGGTCACTTTAGCTATTTACGATGGGATGTTACTGGCAACTTTTCTTGCTGTTTCAGTTTTGAAGGCTTGCGGCAAACTTCCTAAAGTGGTCAAAAAGGCATAGAGTTCACTAGTGTCTGCAAACCGCGAAGATCTGGCGGATCTTGCTATATTTTCATCTGTGATTCCCCCTACTGCGTCAACCAAATAATTTTTGCACCTTTAGGGACTTCAATTTATCCAATTTGTTAAAACAATATTCGCTTAGATCTTGACCGCTATGAGTTTCATATAAGGCGGCCTCTCGGAGTAGCTTAGCGAATGGTAAAGGCTTTGCAAACAACAACAACTGTTTTATTAGAAGTGTTTTCATACTATTCCAATCCAATCTCAGATGATCTTGAGAATCATACCAGCGGCGGGCCATACCGTCTAGTCTATTGGCATTTAACTTGACCACTGAAATATAGGATGATTTTTTCATCTCCTATACTGCACTGTTCTGGAAATCTGATACTTCGTTTAAAGTGCCGCGTTCTATTTTTCTGCTTATTAGGCTCGCTGTCTGTAGAACTTAAAGATGTAAAACTTTAAGATGATGAACTCATCGATGATCGACGACGATTTCATTTATTAACTGACTTTTTCTTATCCTTTCCAGTTTTCTGCTTCCTTTTGCTCGATTTCTTCAAGTGCTTTCTATGGGGGTTTGGAGATTGGATCACGAGGGTGTAGTTTCCATCTATAACTTCAACGCCCAGTGGCGATTGCAGTCTTAAATTCACGGAATTATTGTCCGACATACTAAATTCGCACAATCACTTTAGTGAGGCAATTTTGAGTATTATCCCGCACTTCTGATTTGTTAGAAATAATGTAATAGTTATAGTGTATCTAAAGTCAATTGAGACAACATAAAAACTAAATATCCGTCAACAGTCGGCGATTTCTTTGTGAAGCATGGGCGGTGTGATAGACATATCAAATTACTATTTAAACCAGTTAACTGAATAAAAATAAATTTATTTGATATACGTGGTGTAGTAACTTGAGCGTACACCAAATTTTCCGCTGTCTCAATTTACTTTAGATGAACTTTACTTTTATAAAACACTTTATTTTAAATCCGTACAATACTGTTTATACAATAACACCGCCCGAATCTAACTGACTACTTTAAAAAAATCACTGTCTGCTCGCACCGATACATCGTTACTATGGCCCGTCCTGTCAGCGAAATCCGTTTGCTTGCTTTTCTTCTTGGAAATATGAACGTAATCTTATACAATGTCAATCATCATTTGATTTTTTTCCCTAGACTCTGGTAAAATTCTTTTTTCGGGGGTACTGTTTATGGTTTCCAGCTTCACTTGCCGCATTGGTCTATATTAACGTCCATAAGTGATAAGTATATATTTATTTTACCGAATGTATATTATCTACTATGAGTTCAATAAAAAAATTTATAATTATCATTCAACTTTTAATCCCTTGAAAATGTCGATACACACTCGCGTATCCTAGGGAGTTAAAAGCTTCGAAAAAACTTATATTTTTCGAAAAGTTTTACGATTGGAAATATCACAACGCCTCTCTATACAATAATGCATGTTTATATTATATTAATATGTTACGTTGACTGTTATACGAGGAAAGAAACTCTACAACAAGCCACTTTAAAATGTCTCTTGCCTGACTATACTCCCACCGAAAATAAGATATTTGATGACTATGTGACCAAATGTTAAAATTCGAATTCTAACGTGCCGTCTTGTTGATACATTCTTTTTACTATAATACCAATAACTGGCCAATAAATATCAAAAACTGTTGATACTTATCGAAAACTATTATTCTTATTAGCTCTACCTTATTTACATATTTCTTGAATTCGTCAAATGTCTGTGCAGAATTTTAATTCAGGTGATCGTCTTTAAAGTTTGACAATCTAGACGAAAAATTTTCGTATTCGCTAAATGTTCCAATTATTGCACCAACTCGGATATTTAATCCACATTTAGGTTAAATCTTAAACACCGAATATTTGGAACTGCTTAATAAGATGAACGTTGCTAAAATATAAATATATTTTGAATCACTTAATTTTTTATTTATAGGTGGGGTCTCTCCAGCTGTGCTTCCATGTCTTCATACTTTATACCCAGAACACTTTAATGCAGTTAAAATTAAAATAACTGATGTCCACGAAGATGTGCATTCCCTGGAAGATTTTCATTCATTTAACACGCAATCATTAGGTGAATTGTTCATAGGTAAGGAAGTTTTTTAAGACGTTTATTTTTTTTCTGACCCAATATAATTTCATCCAGCTAATTAAATATGAAAACATAATTGAAATTGAAAGTTTTTTCTGTTCATTTCTGAATCTTGAAACTAAGATACTGTAAAGACTGATTATACTTCGATTACGAAATCCATCAAGTAGTTTCATAAATTCACCACATCGATCGATTATGTCGCATTTTAATAGTAATATTAGAAAGCATGCAATAATATTTGACAGAAGCGTAATTTAAATTTACTTGTTCAGAAATCCACTACAAAATAACGCTTTAAAAAGAAATAGTGTTGTCGGGTAATATCCTTAAATCGATCTATAGGTAAATTCATAAAACTTCCGTTGCACGATTTGAAATTCTATGATGTAGTTACATCACAGTGTTGTCACATCAACACCGAAAATTTTCAGACATTTCTCTCTGACAAATTAAATGTCAATCAATTTGTCTTCCTCATTTTATTAATCGCAATAAATCAGTAAAATAACAAAAATACTTGTATTTTTAACATAATAATAGAATATACATATTATGATAAGCTGAAAATTAAGTAAAATCACTATTGATTTTTGCTCCCAATAAAATAATAATGTGATCACTTTTCCCAATCTCCCAGCTGTTAACCCCAGATACTCAGTTCAAGATAGGAATCAAACATATTATTTGAAAAGAACCTAAAGAAAATAAAATGTTTAACACATTGCTATAAATAAGACTTGAAAGCATATGAATACAGGTCGCTGTGCAATAACAACAATAATTTTATTGGTGATATAATTTAATAAAGTTTACAAGTCAATAGGTTTACATTACGATAGTTAAGGGCAACCTCCTCACAAGTTCAAGCAGCACATTGTAAAATTTAGATCCCTAGAAACCAGTTTTACTCTTATGGATTCGATAAAAGTTAATTTAACATTGTATTGTATTCTATGGCCAGATTGTTCTATTAACGACTGGTGTGGTTGATGGAAATAGCTGTTAGATGCTATCGGATTACCTATGAATTCAGATAAAGAAATGTTAATATTATTGTTATACGTATTTACAAATTTAGGGTTGTTTCAACCGAAACGCCGCATCTTACGGCGCAAGGCTGGTTAAAATTAGTATGATTAATTTTTTTTTAGAATAAGTTCGTCTGCGGTCATTTTCATTTTCATTTATATGTTTGTTAATTTCTAAAGAGCCATTGCGTAAAACTTACTGTAATGGACAGCAACGGCGGCTGACCAGTGAACTAGGCAATCTAGAAGTGTTAATTTCAACACGTAAACCCTCTAGTCCGGTTCTACATTTGTTTTCAACTGAATTAGTTAATGTTTTCCTACGGGATTATTCATTAGCTATATTAAGAATAGCTATAAAATTGTTGATTCCTATTTAGTTGTTTCTGTCAGGTACAGGGGTACTTAATTCGGGGACTGATTCAAAAACTAGGTCTCTGCCCAAATATGATATTTATTATTTTTTATTAACCAAATCCTAGAATTGTGAGACAAGTTCTGAGGGAAGGTTTAATGGGTGAAAGTAAGTCCGTGGACTCGGGTGGATAATATGGTAAAGTTTACAAATTAAAGTAGCAATGACACAAAGTTCGGATTTTCATCACTCACTGGTTTGGTTAAATTAGTTTGTTTCACATGTCTTTTCAAAGTTGTTTAACAATCGTCCAAATGGATCCTTTTGTATTTTTATTTTTAATTGTTATTTCTAGGATTTAAATATCCTCTTTTCAAACTTCCTTTACAAATCGATAACGATTGAAAAATAAAAAAGGCCAATATACCACATCTGGTAGCAATAAGATGTTAAAAAAGAGTAAAATGTCGAGAATTTTACAAGATTTTTGAAGAAAATTGTTTAAATAAAATTAATATGTTAAGAGATTGATTAAATATCAAAAGTATTTTACAAATGAGGGTAAAATTAATAACTAACTTTCCACTTCGGCGTTCTATGCGCCTCGAAAAATTAATTCGCCTTTTCAAAAATTAAAAATATGTTAATAAACAAAAACAATCAGCAAAATACATGGGTATCCAATATAAATGCAAAAATAAATATAAGTTGATGCACGGGTTTCTAAGGCACTTACTCCAGATAGTCTTCTACTGTTAAGACAGCTTGTAAGTTTCAGTAGCGGTGCGGGCCCATTAGTCTGATAGAGAGATCTTAAAATCGTATTTTCGAAGTTACTCTTAAAATACCACCTTATGTCTAATTATATACCCTAAAAAGGTCTGTATATCTTATCTTATCTTATTTGATAAATATGATAGGAACCGTTCAATTAGGGTAAGAACCAACAAAGTGAAAATCTAGTAGAGTCAAAATCAATTGTTTGACACAACTAAGGCAGAATTTGGAAAAATTTATATTAATTGTTTAAACAGTCACCAAAGAGCTAATGCAAATTGAATAAAATTTAGAATTAGAATTTATATAAGTATAGCAAGTTAAACTTAAAAACACTATAGAATTATTAAAAAAATATATTAAAAGTTTACACTAATAACAATGCAAATGTAGCTATTGTCAGTAACGATCGCAACTGTTAATAAAAAAATCTGTTCTGAAAATGGTTATCCAATGAAAATTTAGATAAAAGTTTAGACAATATATCACTGGCAAATAATATGAACGAACCGAAGTAGATATTTATCAAATAACACTAATGATTACCAATAAATAAACAGAATAGCTCAGTCAAAAAATATTTAAATTATTAACGGACGAAATTAGGTTGTTAATTTTCAGAAAGATGTTCGGTAAAAATTATACCTTTCTGTTTATAACCTGATCTATTATCGATCTTAGTTTGGGTTCTATATCCAAAATTAGATTTGGACCAAAATAAGCCCTTTCTGAGGATGTAAAACATTTTCTATTAAACAGATTTCGTTCAAATTTTCAGAAACGGAGTTTTTTAGTTTACTCTAACATAGTTTGAAAGAATTTTAAGGCCTATAACTCTTTGCAATTATTTCGTTAATCCGCTAATATTTTTAGTGTCCACAAAGTTTTCTGATAGTGAAGTTTACTGTTTGGCTCTTATTAAATGTAATTATAATAGTGGTAATAAAATGTCTTTATTTCAAAGAGCATACACACGCACTAAATGGAAAGTTATAAACTTTACATCATATTTGCTGGAAGATAATCGACGAGGTACAGAAAGTCTATATCTATTGTGCTATTTAAAATTATTGTTTAAAATATGTAATTGTATGTAATGTGTATTGTATACAAATAAATAAGTAAAAAAGATGAAGAAAATTTTTGCCCTCTTTACACTTATCGTCATGTTGCCTGGAGTGACTCAAAGTCCCATTTTGAGATATTCATATTTCATCGAAATAAACAATATTAAGCATTGATTCCTCTTTATTACATTTTCAAAAATTGAATTCTTTCAAAAGGATGTCTGAAAGTTCCAACAGCCCCCTATGGGGATTGTCTTCACTTCACTGTAATCAATTTCCAGTATAACGGTACGAAATGATGTTTTATATCCCTGAAACAGCTCCAGCTCCTTCAGTTTTTTTATGCATATTTTCTAAACTCTGAAAGAGTTCTAATACATTATGTTTTCAAATGTATCTGTATCACTGTGAAGTCAAAATCGTTCCTTATTGTCATAAGACACAAAAATTATTAAGCCCCAGATCAATCTAATAAATAACTTGCACAGCAGAATAATAGACTTAATAAATTTAGTACCAAGGCATAACAACACAAACGATATGTTTGGCTAATTTGCCGAGTCTGATCTGACAGCGTTTTTTTGTCTTCGTCTCATTACGTTCTTAAAAAAAGGATATACTGTGCTCCATGTATTATAAATATGAACTATTTAAACAGGCTGTTTATGATGACTTTTATTTAAGACTTTTACTGACAATTGTTTGAAAGTACTGTCTAAAAATAGATGGGTATCAGAATAAGATATAAGAATAATAGAAAGTATGTTACGCCTTCTCTATAGACAAAAATAAACAATGAAATTACAGATTTAATCTAACAGTTGATTTAATTATTCTTTCCGATTTTGTCTTCGGTGGTTCATGTACAATATCATGTAAACTTGATTGGGAATATCTTCTGTTTCTAAATGTGGAAATGAAATCCACTGATTGGCATTCTCAGTGCTAGTCGTTGTTGTTACAACTATTCCTTGATTAGTGTTTTTAAAATTGGCCTCGGTTTTTATGAACCTAACTAGTATATCTTCTTTTTATTTTTCCTTCTTCCGTCTGAATAATAACTGATTGTTTCCAAAAATCGACTAGAATTCTAACCTGGATTTACAACTTTAAGTTTCATAGGAATTTTGGTTTTATCAGCATATATTTTGTCTCTTTCTCTAAGTCTTTTATGTTCATTTGGTATAATTTAAAAAAAAATTAATAAAAAATATTTGATTTGAAAAACCCAGTATCGAATTTCTTGGTGTATTTCTGTAGTTAAGGAATGGAAGTTGCATATCGTGAATTATCTTCGCTGTATTTTTTAAGAATATTTTTTGCGGTTTGGACGCCACGGTCCGGTAATCCATTTCCTCTCGGATGGTAAGGACTGCCAGTAATATTTTCAAATATCCATAATTTGAAAACACTTTAAAATTCTCTAGAAGTATACGTGTATTGGAATTCTCTTCTTTTTTTCCAACAAAGCTTGAAAAAGCGCAGATAGTCCATTGTTTCTTTCTAGGTTTTTAGGAATTCCCTGCTTCCTTTTAGATTTATAACTTCTATTGATGTTTGGGATTTTAGCAGTTTGAAGTTTAGGAATCCTGAGTAACTCGTAAATTAATACAATAAGTTTTTCCTGTACAGATTTGTGCAGATTCAGAAATGTTCTCTGATTGTTTTCGGCAATACAAAAGTTCCCTTCCTCGCTTTTAGAAGGTTTGCATATCAAAATGACTTCATTCATATTTTTCAACATTGTTGGTCACTTTTAAATGTAAGTTCGTCATATACGGCTAATTCTTCTCTAAATGTAGAATAATGCTGAATAATTTTTGGCAGTATATTTGTAGAAGTATTTGGAAAGCCATTTAATATAAATTTCTCTATTAATTATAGTTCGGGATCCTTTTTGGTGGCTTTTACTAATTCTTCTTTAACACACTATGTCACGGAAATAATCTGTACTTCTAGCTCTTCTTCCTCAATATTTGTTTCTTCTTGGCTTGTTGCATATATCCTTCTTTTTTAATTTGAAACCAGTTTCCTTGGGATTTTGTAAATAATTTTTAGCATAAATGCACTGGTGATCTTATATCAAAGCTGCTCCTAGACTCTTTGAACTTGCATCTACAGATAATGTGACATCTTTATCCACATAATAAAATTTAAGAGCCGGTGGAGATGTAGTAGTTTTCTTAATAGATCTTTCATCTTTGACATATTAGATACGAATTTATCAAGGTATGTTGCCAAGCCTAACAATCTCTGCAATTGAGTGACGTTTTGAGGTGTTTTTAATAGCTTCTACTTTAGTTTGGTCTAGTTCAATACCGTTTCTTATTAAAATGTGGCCCAAAAACGTGACTCTTTTTGAATTGACATTATTCTTTGTTTAGATTGAGGTCAACATTTCTTAATGTTTTAATAACTATTTTTGTTATTTTTTCTAATTCTGCTGGACTGTCCAAATACAGAAGAATATTATTCATTGAGCAATGAGTATTAGGAATATCTTTTAGTAAGGAACTCACAGTCTCTTGGAAAACCTTTGGGGCTGAACAAATTCCAAAATGTAAACAAGTGCAACTATAGCATCTCCAAGGTGTTCAAGATATGAGGTATTTTTGAGTTCTTGCTGTTGATTGTCTGTATTTTATTATTATACATTTTCCAAAATTATTTAATCGGCATTACAGGCAAATAAAATAAAAAGTTAACTCGTCTTTGCTGCGACTCGAACAGGCAAGTTATTCAGTTCTTTCAGTAACTTTGTTCCAAATGCTTCTTTGTAATCTATTAATATAAGTTTTTGCTCCTTTTGTTTGCGTTGATATTTCTACAGTAGTACCACCGTAAAATTATTTTATTACGGTCTGTAAAATCCATACAAATTCGTAGTTTTCCATTTTGTCCACAAGGCACTGCAGGAGTAGGTTCTGTTATAGGTTTTATATCACCTAACTTGGCCATGTTATCCAACTCTTTTTTAACTTCATTTCTAATAACTATATTCTTCTTGGAGGCCTTACTTCAAATTTTGGGTTTTTCGTCAAATCAGTGGCATATTCGTAGTTTTTTAGATAACCCAATCCTTGAAAAATGTCTGCGTTCTGTACAGGACTTTTTAAGGTATTAATTTATATAAGCCTAATTCATGGCACGATTTTCTTCCTAATGTAGGCAATTAACAATTTTAAAAATTACATTTTTTGTCTCGATTTCGATCTGATAGTTCATGATTGCTTCGCCAACTTTTATTTTTAGTTATTAGTAAAACTTATCAGAGTTTTAGTTTTGGAAGTCTGTAACGTATAGTTAAGATTATCAAATATTTTTCTAGGTAGCAGCAGGTGTGCTTCAGTGTCCAACTTGACGTGATTTACTTTATTTTTAGTTTTGATATTTTGCATTTATATAACTGCATTTATTTCTTCCTGTTCTTCTAGACCTTCATCTGCATGCAGCAAATTAATTATTCAGACTTCAGACTTATTTCTTGTTTATTATTATTTTTAAGTGCATTAACTTCAAGTAGGCTTGTCGCCGCTTGAATTTCTTTAATTTGTTTTGTAGCTAGTTCACTTGCTATACATTTTAAAACTGCTTTATAAACTGGTATATAAATCTAGATTATTCTCAATAAATAATTTCTTTGATACCTTGTCTGATTTAACACCAAAACCTATTTTATCTTTGAAAAGGCTGTCGTTTAAGCTACTAAATCCACAAGTTTTGGCTTAAGTTTTTATTTTCATAAAAAAATCCTCAAAACTTTCATCTTACTGCTGGAGGATCTTAAAAGGATGATATCTTTCAAAAGAAACTTTAACCCCTAGTGAGAAAATACTCTCTTTCAAAGGTATTAAACTTAATTACCTTGATTTCGTCAGATAAACCAAAATTATTAAGTATTTCAATAGCATCTAGACCAACTGCAGCCGTAAAGATAGATGCCCGGACTTCGTTAGATTTTTTTAATAACTGGAGCAATTTCATATTATTTAAACTGCGGGGTGAACGTATGCCAAATACATGTGAATCATTAGTTGCTGTACCTGTCATGTTATTAATATTCAAAAATTTATTTATTCTTAATATTTTACGTAGCTTTTTTCACATCTGGCACCAATTTACATTGGCAATGCATTTTGTTAAACTGATGACGTGCAACGTAAGTTTCATTAATTTACTCACCAGCAGGTCTGGAGGCCGTGCGTCGTGGTCTGGCATCTTTGGCCATTCAGCTTCGCGGAAATATCTAAACAGAATACAAAGTTTGTATTTATTTAGGGAGTTGTTTATTTTAATTTGTTGTATCGTCTATTCATAGTATAATCGGCCTTTGGTAAGTGGCTTTCCTTGTATTTGTAGTTTTTATGGGTTTATATCCAGAATATAATAACATGCTTAAAATTTAAATAATATTTCTATGACTAAGAGTGCATTTACTCGAAGAATTCCAATTTTCAATACCTAATCATTCAGGGCATTGAAGAACGTAATCTAGTTGAATTAATTATATTATATGATTATAAGATAATACATTTAAGAAAGGTATATCTTTAAATATAAAATACAAAAGTGGCAATTTTACAAGAGAGCGACAAAAAATTCTAAACGAATAAGAGGCAAAAAAATTGGAAAAGTAGGATTGGCTTGAAAATATTCTAAATTAGCAAGAATCAAAAGACAAAACAGTTCAGAAGACATAAAACATACCAGTGCAATTGTAAATGTTGTAGATAATGTTAGGTGAGAATTAAACAATGACAAGGGACAAATAAACGTTAAGAAAGAATTTTAAAAGAACGTGGATAAGGCGAGAAATGGCCTTGAAGTGAAATTAAAGCAAATTGTAATAGAAACTAAGCAAATTCGTGACGATTTTTAAAAAAGAAGCTAGTAAAATCAAAAAAAGTCAGAAGCTTGTTACTTTCAACTATCGGAGCCTTGAGAGCATACCGTACTTCAAAGGAAACATTTCTTTAATACTCAGATTATTTCTTTTCAAAAAATGTTCAAAATCCAGCATGCTGACGTGGCCCTTACAACTGAAAGTGATAAAGTAAAGCACAAAATTTTCTTTGCTTAAAAATATTTCTCTTGATGTAATCAGTACCCTTAAGAAACACACATCAAGAGAAAATATCTCTAGGAATGAATGATAGATGGCAGTGAACCTCAAAATTTTTTCTTACGTAATAAATTAATTTTCAACAAAATTTTCTAAGAAACAAGTGTCGAACTACAGTCAGAAGTCATGCTAGTTGAATATTAACGTTTTTTGTTTATTTATTTTTAAATCTCAATTGCAAGTGTTGTTTTAAAACTTTGAGAGTTGTTTCTCCTTTTATTTTATTTTGAAAATAGTGTTTCTTCTTGCATGCAAGTGAACTATTAGCAAGTTTTTTAAGCGTGTTTAAATGTATGTTTTTTAAAAATGCGGAAATTGTTCTTACAGATTTACGATAATGCCCCCGTAAAAAAACCTATTTTCAAGAGTCCTGGTTAGAAACGAACACATATTTTCAGAATATAATAACTATTGTACCGTCAGGCTTTACCAAATTTGGATGCCTTAGTTGTAGAAAAGATTTTACTTTGGAAATATGGCAATTCAGGTTATTATAAGCCGAATAAATTCAAATATTTACAAAAAAAGTGTTCAGTAATATTCTGTTGTCAAATGTTTCGATGCTGGATACATTTTGCTATCAAGAACCATTGAAAGCGACTTAAACAACAACAACTAATTCTGATCATATTTTAACTAAACCTCAAGAAAACACTAAAGCAAAAATGCTTAAGCTGCATTTTTCATGTTTATTTAATGAATCGCTTAATAAGATTTCACAAAAAGAACAAGTGGATGTTGCTATTCACTTTTGCAGTAAAATAAGTGATAACAGAAACTAGTTATTTAACATCAATCTTTATTAATGGACGTCTTATGACAGAAAATTTACTCCAGGCTTTTGAAAATCTAGAAGTAAAATCTCTATGAATGGTCCAAATGTAAATTTGAAACTTTTTTAAAGAATATATGCGTGTTAATGACTATCTGAGATTTTAATTGGAATATGATTTATTGGTAATTTTACATTTCTGTTAAAAATATTAAGGGAGTTATTCTTGTTTTTAGGTTTAACAGATGCTTCACTTTTTCTGTTGAAATTTTGTCAGACCTATTGGGCGGTAAAATTTTTGAGCAAATAAAAACCTGTTATGAAAATCCATCTATTCCCTTATAATGAAAATGTCTCAAGTGGATTAAAAAATCCATTGATACCAGCTAAAATTGCATTTTTTTACGTGTTTGCCACATTCCTTGAACTGTTTTAAACTAAATTTCATAGCAATGACCCTCATCCCATTTCTTCATACGGATCTAAATTCACTTTTAGTAGCCTTATTAGAAAAAATGATTAAAGAAAAACTGAAATTCCCGATAATCTAAAAAAATGTCTAAAATAGATTTTACGAACAAATCAATGTTTATTTTTCTGGGTAAACTGGCTACTAGTTTAAGTAAAAAATTTATGTAGATGTATAAGATTATAGAAAAGGATAAATTGATTTTCCGCAAGGACTATCAAAAAATGTTAAATGATTATGAATAATAAATAGAAGTGGACTAAAATGTAAAATTCTCAAATCAGTTTCATGCTTAAATCCAAATATTGTAGCAATTAAGAAGCAAGATAGTTGTGATGACTTTAAAATTGTTTTGAAAAACTTATGCGATAAAAATATAAGTTCAGATATGGCTGGAAACACAAAATGCAATATTTAAATTTTATAAAATGATTATTTGTTATATGTTTATATCTCGGTGTTGAATATAATCACCTTTCCGGTTTCCTGCAACAGAATTGGATTCGACCGATTCAAGCTAAAAAGAGAACTAAAAATCTTTAACAACTTAAAAAATTAACAATTAAATGGTCTTTGTTTCGTCGTTAAGTCTGACGTCGTTGTAAAAAACCTGAACAATAAAAAACTGCAAATATCTGAAATTGATAGGGTTGTCTATCAAAATATGGCCGCAAGTACTTTTAATTAAAATGTAGGTAATTATTTTTTTATACAATTTCGTTCACTTGTTATTTTTTTGTCGCTTGCCACTTGGCCGCAACCTATTGGCAACCAGGTGTTAAAAGGTATCAATCCGTTAACTTTTTACGTTCGTAAGGTATCTTAATAAATTATATTTCAAATTAAGCTAATGTTTTTCTCTACACGATGGGATACGGAAGCCTACGTAAAATTGCCCGCAAAGAGGGGTTGCTAATTGTTAAAGATACATTAGAACGAAAGAGAGTTAGCCCACCAAACCTTTCGTAAGACAAGGACGCAGCGTGCCAGCTTTACATCGTTTTAACTATCGCGCATGCGTCGATAAATAAGGCGCTCAATTTAAGGGCCAAGCAGTAGAATCGACTAAAAAATACTCCAAAAAAAGTCATAACTAATAATTTTTTTTCAGTTGTATTCGAAATAATATGAAGATAACAAAAAATTTATTTTCAAGTCATATATCGTGTCCTCATTATTTTTTATAAAATTGCAACAAAGAATGAGTCTTTACAAAAAATTAAGATACAAACTTCGGTAATTAACGGAAAATAAAATATAAAAAAATTGCAGGTAATATTTTAAAATAGATTCCATTTTAAGTTTTCTACAATCGGTTACTAATTAATTATTTTTAAAATATGACATCAATCTAAATGTGTTTAGTGTTAAAAAACTTAGGCGTGAACTTTGACTATTCATTATTCATTAACAAAATGAAGCCAATATAATAATAGAATTTAAATTTTAGTAATATATATGATATTTATATATGATTTTTTTAATGATATTTTCTTGTTTTTTAAGGATTTCAAGCAACCATGGAATATGGGTTGAGTCAAAGCCTTTTACTTTTTTAATAAATTTTTCATTAATTTTTTGGTGTTGCGTACATAGCAACGCCTATTTGTGGGCACTTTAAATGGAAAACCGTATCCCATCCTGTAGAGAAGAAAATTTGATATACAGGGTTATTCACGCAACCGTTCATTAAAAGTTTTTGATGATGCTATTTAGATAAAAATTTCAAATTTTGGGATTAAGGTAAGGTCAAGGGGTACTTCTTTTTTGAAATATTTTCAACTTCCTGTCACTTCCGGTTTAACCGGAAGTTGGTATCAACTTGCTTATTTTAAATGGAACATCCTGTATTTTATGATATTTTTGGATTCTACGGAGAATTTTAATGCTATTTTATGTAGCATGTCCTGTACCTAGGTTCAGGCATTCTTAAGATATTTGACCTTGAACCGAAAATGAGCCTTCGGGGTACCAAATTTTAAAATCTCATATTTTTGTAAGTTTTGAAGATATAATCTTCATATTTTGCAGACGATTGGTAAATAATCTTAGGTTCCTATTTTTTTTATTGAATATGTCTATTTTTATACAGGGTGTCCTAAATTCAGCGGCAAACATTCACATTTTCAAAGCCGCTAAAGTCCGTTTTTTTAAATGGGACACCCTATAACTTTATGCACTATCAAATGTAGAATTTCGTTTTCTGTCGAACTGTATTAAGGTTCCCTATACCTATTCGTAACCATTTTCGAAATAATTGGGTTTTATAAAAATATCGTATGTATTTGCTTAAATGTTTACATGTTCCAATGGTGAGCCATGGAAAAACAATTGAGATCCAATATCCAATATGACAGATGATTAGTATGCGTTATTTATCGAAAGCTGTCAGTAATAAACTCAATCTTCTAAATCGACATGAAAGAATACTCAAACGCTGATATTCTCAATCTATTTTAAATTCATGGAGAATGTTATAAAATTTTGGAGAGAACGTGTCCCTGATTTGCCGCCAATGAACAAGTCAAAATTCAAGAGGATTGAAACGAACTTTTTGCGTTTTGGCAAGGTTAAAGTTACAAAAAATGTTCCGTAACCAGTGACAAATGCCGAGGATAACGTAATAAACACATTAGCTTATTTCCACGCAAACCTGCAATACCGTCTGCAGAAAACGATTTGGGAGTTTCTTTTTCATCTGTCCAAAAAATCTTGAGCCAACATCATATGCACCCTTATTCCTTACAAAACGTGCAAGCCTTGAGACCTGGTGATGACGTCCGACTAGTAGAATTTTGCGAATTCATGTTTTTGAAAATTCAAGAGGACCCTCAATTCCTTTCAAAAATATTTTGGACCGATGAGGCGAAATTTTCTAGAGAAGGAATAACAAATAGAAGAAACGAACATTTCTGGGCAGCAGAAAATCCGCACGCTTTACGCGAAACGCGTTCTCAAGAGAGGTTTAGCTTCAATGTTTTCGGTATAGTATTAAATGGTCAGGTGCGGTACTGTATTTATGAAGACAATTTAAATAGTGATAAGTATTTGGAAATTCTACGAGGGACGGTTTCTGAATTTATAGAAGAAATTCCTATTGGTGAGTTGCAAAATTATTGGTATCAATTAGATGGGGCACCAGCACATAATTCCGCTGCAGTTTATCTCCAATTATCTCGAATTTTTGAAGATCGCTGGATTGGTCCCAATGGCCCTTGGAGATGGCCCCCGCGATCGCCTGATTAACACCCCTAGACTTTTATTTATGGGGATTTATCAAAGGTAAAGTCTATGCTTCCCCAGTAAATAACCAAGAAGATTTACTGGACAGGATACGAACAGCTTTTTGCCGAATTAGAAAACGGACAAATTCAACGGGCCACAGCAACTGTACAAAGAAGAATTGAAATGTGTCTTCAAATGAACGGACAGCATATAGAACATTTGTTATAATGCAATTTTATTATTTTATTTATTTATTGTTGATTGTTAGATTGCTATAATTTTTAAGTTCACTAAAACAAGTTTAGAACAGTCTCGAACTTAGTAGATATGGTTAAAAATAATGTAAACACATTATTATATTTTTTATAACTTTAACTTTTCCGAAACGAAAAAATTTCGTTTCAATCCTCTTCAATTTTCTTTTGTTCATTGGCGATAAATGAGGATGTTTTTCATTAAAAACATGGCACGTTCTCTCCAATATTTTGTAACATTCTCCGCGAATATAAAATAAATTGAGAATATCAGCTTTTGAGTGTTATTTTATTTTAATTTAAAAGTTTCAAATCAGCTGTCATGTTGAATAGAAAAGCACAACAATTGTTTTTCCATGGCTTACTACGGGAAGGTGTAAGCATTTAGCAAATACATATGATAGTTTAATAAAAACCTGATTATTTCGAAAATGGTTACGAATAGGTATAGGGAACCTTAATACAGTTCGATAGAAAATTAAATTCTACATTTGATAGTGCATAAAGTTATAGGGTATCCCATTAAAAAAAACGGACTTTAGCGGCTTTGAAAATGTGAATCTTTGCCGCTGAATTTAGGACACTCTGTATAAAAATAGACAAATTCAATACAAAAAATAGAAACCTAAGATTATTTACCGATCGTCTGCAAAATATGAAGATTATATCTTCAAAACTTACAAAAATATGAGATTTTAAAATTTGGTACCCCGAAGGCTCATTTTTGGTTCAAGGTCAAGTATCTTAAGAACGCTTGAACATAGGTATAGGACATGCTACATAAAATAGCATTAAAATTCTCCGTAGAATCCAAAAATATCATAAAATACACGGTGTTCTATTTAAAATAAGCAAGTTGATACCAACTTCCGGTTAAACAGGAAGTGACAGGAAGTTGAAAATATTTCAAAAAAGAAGTACCCCTTGACCTTACCTTAATCCCAAAATTTGAAATTTTTATCTAAATGGTATCATCAAAAACTTTTAATGAACGGGTTGCGTGAATAACCCTGTATAATTCATTAAGATACGTTGTGAATGTAAACATTTAACGCAGTAATACCTGTTTACACCTAGTTGCCAAGGGGTTGCGGCAGAGTGAGAAACGGTAACCCAAACTTTTCAAGTTCTTTACATTTCTCTCGTTGAAATGAATTACTTATCTTACAACCAAGTGATCGAAATTGTTAAAATTGTGACCTCAATTCTAATGACAACATAAATAGGGGGTATCTAGTGTGAAAAAAAATAAGTTTTTATTATTAAAAGTTTAAACTTTTTAAAACCAGTTTCTTTTTAGTGTAAAATAAATGCTAATTCGTAAGACTTGCTTTACAACAATATAATGTCTATCTTATGTTTGTTTTTTTCAAAAAATATACGAACATGATTTTTATTATTTTTTTAAAGGCAATTCTTGCTCAGTGACTTTTTTTATCATAGAATTTTTTTCAGAAAAACCTGGAAAATCAGGGAATTTAATATTTAAGTTTTGACGGGAACCCTGAAAATTAATAAAATACATATACATTAAATAGGTTTCTTCGATTACTACGTAAACTTCGACTTCAACCAGTTCGCAGTATCGGTGCGCGCAGGTGGCCGTCTCCTGATTGAAGACTGTAAGCAGATCAAAGCTCCCAAGAACGATCCAAACCAATGGAAATATCTTTGCATAGAGGAGCCGTTCGATTTTACCAATACAGCTCGCTCAGTATATGACATAGCAGCATTCCGGCACATCAAGACTGTCATAACAAAGTCATACGAAGAACTGGTAAGAACTAAGATGTTAAACAGCGTATTGCCTGTAACTTTGGGGTCTGAACCTATTATGTTATTGTATTAATTCAAGGGAGAAATCGATTTAAGGAATTTAAAACAAGTGCAACGGGAGATAAGAGTTCAAAACCTATTATATTCTTCTCAACGTATCTATCTAATTAGAATATTGTATTTTTTAAAAATGTTACCTTTTTTTAATTCATTAGAGGTTAATGGTCATTCTATTAAAGTTGTATTACAGTGCATGTTTTAATATTGATTATCAAATAATAAAACTTAATTATAAATAACGAAAAATACACAAATTCTGCAAATAATAATTTTAAGGAAATATACATATTTTCTTTCTAGATATACATAACAAGCCATATATTGCACATTGAAAATATACGTGGTCGCTGGTATGTATGGAAAAGGTCAATTATTTCCAAAAGAATGAATACAAAAAACGTTAAATACAAATGGGTTTTTTTGAAAATATATTGGATTAAGGATAAACTAATTATACAGGATCAGTCCTAAGGTGTATAAATATCATCAAATGGGTTGCTTTATTTATTATAAATATACTAGGTTTGATACCTTTATCTTTAAAGATAGAGGAATTTGGGAAATGCTATTCCACAAGAGGCAATATGTTATAAAGAGATGGATAACACTCTACTGCATAGTGGGGTCAATGGGATTATATTGCCTTTTATTCCAGGATTTTTCATAACATTCTGGGTATCTTTAAAGATAAAAGTAGCAAAGCTAGTATATGCATAATCACTAAAAAGAAGTTCATTTGGCGGATTTGTAATATACAGGATGTTCCAAAAAATGCAACTTTTGTTGTAACTTTAACTGTATAATTAGTTATTATTTACTCCATTAGATTTTTGAGAACCCTATAACTTTTCTATTTAGCATTTCTCACTGTTTGAAATAATCGACCGTTCCCATGCTACGACCCTGTATATCAAGCATTGATACATTGAGAAGTATAACATTAAGTGCTTACCTGGTCGGTCTTTATTTTACTTCAATCCTATTTCAAAAATATACCAGTTTAAGTTCCCATTCTACTGTCTTGCTTCTGGTTTGATTCCTGTTTGATATTCTGGTTTGGTACTCAAATATATACCTTATTGATCTGAATTATAGGAGACTCAAAGAATATATTTTACAGTATTTTGAAATATATAATATTGTGTAAAAAGACACGTGAACACTTTTTAGTAATACTTTATTCTAACTAGGTCTGTTATGAAACGTATGAAACCTACAAACATTTAATTTAATTTGTTAAAAAAAACCCAAAACGTAATTTTTTTAATGGGCTTTTCTATCGATCAATAATGTAAAAGTACCCATGTTAATGGGAATTTGAAAAGTGTATATTCTACTCAATCGCTCTTTAGAGCTGCTTCTTTTTATAATGGAGATTTTTTTCCAGAAGCGTTTTATGAAGTTCAGGAAAGGTTGTAATTGAACATGTCAATTTCAGTATGTTAGGGTCGATTCGAATTTTTTTACTTTTCATTTGTGAAAAGTGTAATAAGAAGGGAATGAAAATATTATTTTAAAGAGTCTGAATTTTAATTAAAGTCATATTATATTCATTCTTGGTGCCTTTCAGAAGGGAATTTACTATTTTTTACTATGTAACCGAAATTTTGTACTCACCTTCTTATAGAAGAAATAGCTGTAGTTCTCTAAGTGAAGTGCTTTTCACATATCCTCCTTACAAAAAATATAGGCCTATTCTTATATCAAACACCGTCATTTTGGCGCATTTTTTCATTATGACAAAATGTCAAATAGCAAATGAGCTATTTGGAAATATCAAGGTATACTGTGCTGAATAGAATCCAGAGTGTCACATGATATTCTGCAAGGCGAGTGGCTACTTTTTTTTCTGTTCCATAATATAAATGTCAGAAGAATAATATGTAGTAAAGTTTCAAAGTTAGTAAAAGAAATCAAGACTCTATTACCATCTGCCAAAATTATCGACTTAATTACATGTCCATGTTATAAATTGCCAAATTACAGTCTCCTATCCTCATTTTAATACTACTCTATGATTTAAACAAATAGTGCATTGGTGCTTTGTTCTTTAAAGAGCTGAAAAGCAACAATATTAATTATATCATCAAAAGCCGTATACTTTACAGTAGATATTTTTTTAAAAATCTTATTGGATGTAGAATCTAATTTTTTTTCTAAAATTTTATATTTTAAATGTTTTAGTTCACGATCAAATTAAAATCCATTGCCCTATTACATCTTGTAGTTTCCTGCTCCCTTATGATTTTAAATGAATCTAGATGGTGAATAGTAAAGGATTTAATAGTAATTTTTAAAAATATTTGTTAATTATAGTTGTGAGTATTAGGAAATTAAATGATTGGTTTCCGTAATCTATTTTTCATCATTATTTTCGAATAGAGACTACGCGAATTTTTCCCTATTATTTTGTAACCTAAATGGCATATCCCACTTTTTATGTGTATGGACAATGGGTCGTCAGTTCCAATATAGATAAATGGCTTAGTAGTGTTTCTATATTAAAAAATTGTTGAAATGGATGGCGGTCAGATATACTTATTTATATAGTTTACAACCTTAACGAAAACTATTCCTACATATGGCACCTTTTTATATAATGTAAACCTGTGTTTACTGTGCTTATCAATATCTGGTGTGCATTTCTTAAAGTTTAATAAAGAAGGCTTGCTGGTTTCAATATTATATCGCCTATAGTAGATGGATTCCTCGTCAGCATGTTATACCCACAACTGTAAAAACATTTCTATATTTATTTTTTTATTTATACTAAAAAAATATTTATAGAAAATGATAATTCTAGTAAGGCAAATTGCTTATTAGCATCTGTTTATTTCCTGAAGAGTGCTGATTTTCATAGGGGCTACCAAACAGTCGTACCGTTGCAATAATTGCTTTCATAATGATGTATAAGATTGTGTAAGTGTCCTTTCTAATTAAGTTTACTACTGAACGAATTAGATAATAATGTTTAATATTGGATGAATGAATACATTATAGCTACTTAAAAACTATTCTATTTAGAAGAGGAAAAATATGGTACAGTAAACTATGTTTGCGTGTGTTTGACCTAAATTTCACTAATATTATATTGTACTATAAACTAGTCAAATAGAAAATATAAATGCAAAATATTGAAACCAATTATTTTTTTCAATTCATCCAAATACTAAACATTAAGAAGGTCTGAGAATATTAAATTTTGAATGTATACTGCTTTTTTTGTGATTTTACTTTTAAAAAGTTCCTAAAAAAATACTTAAAAAATCAAAACATTCAGATGTGAAACATTTATAAAAACCCCACATCTGAGTATAAAAAAATATATGTTGTTTACTTTATTTGTATATATTTATATCTTTTTTTTTAGTTTCTTAGGCTTTTGGAGTGTATTGTGGATATTGTATAATTTTCAAGCTCTGAATTTCTATCGTATTATTTCTAAGGACACTAAATATTAAACATTAGACATTCTAATTACGACAGAAATATAGAGTGGCTTTTTAAGCGTACGTTTTTGAAAACGTCTGGCTTTCGATATTCATTTGCTTCTACTTAATTAATATAAGGCGCTGAATATCGATTAGTTGAAATTTAGAATATAAAAAGTGTCCTTACATGTCCACAGTGTATTGCCTGGTTTTGTTGTATTTTAATATACATTGAAGTCCTATATATAGATGCTTTACTACCAGTTTTCTATAAACAGGTAAATACAGATAATACAGTTTGTTACAAATTAACTTTCCACTACAGAGAATTATTAAAAAAGTCATGTTAAATAGAATAATTGTTTTTTGGTTTTATAAGCCTTTTGAGTAATGAGTTGAATAGATATTTATTGATCTCAAACATAATCCCGTTTTGACGGTATTTTCCGTGCATTTTATTTTGTATATCGAATTAGTTGGAAAAAAATATCTTTTTGGCTAACCGGGTGACCTAATATCTTCATAATAAAAATATTTCATTCTATTAGGTTGGGCCACTTCTTTGTCTTCCTAATGATCTTTATCTGTCTTTGCATTATAAAGTGTTTTAGTGAGAACATCATCATAATTTTGTTAAATAAAACGAACTTGCTACTTGGGGTTGCAGGTGTAGATACGGGCGCTAACTTCCTAGTCGTGCTATTTTTAGTACTGTATATAACGACGAGAAAATGTTTATTTTGCAGTATGTTTTCAAATTCAGTTATGGAAAAAATTCGGAGACAGAACTGATTTTATAAAAAAAATACTATATATTATTAGTTTATTTTCTCTTGAAATATGAACTTGAAATTGGATATTGGGAAGTTTTTGGCCTGTATTTAATTGAATAGATTAATTGTTTATATATAGATTCCACATATAACCATTTTATCAAATGCAGAAACTGCAGGCAGTCACTTTAGACAGATAAAGCAAATGTCTAAGATATTTTTATATTGTTTGGTAAGCAACTCGTAAAAATGTTGCATCTGCTAATAATGTTTTGTTCTGCATTGCTTTTTCTTTATTAATATTGTTCAGTATTTTTATTATTATCAAGATTCTCCTTATAATTTTTTAAGGTTGATTATATTTTCACGTATATTATTAACGTGAGCTGAAGGTTTCCGGCCTACTATTGAAAAATAACTGTTGGAGTAAAGACCTACAAGTTCCATAATAAGATTTTGGATAAATGAAATCACGTATTCTTTCTACTGAGAATAATAAGATTAGGACTTTTTATTGTGAAAAATGAGGTCATATTTTTGCAGTCGATTTAACTCTTTATATATTTTTTTAGCAAATCGCCTCCTGTTTATATACGAAAAATGGAATAACGGATATATATCTTAGTTATGTGTTAAACATTCCTAAATTTTTGCACTGGAAAGTGAATTTGAAACAAACCTGTATGTAAACTTTTATTTTTGGTAGTCCAGCCAAGTCTGGTATACACGTAAGTATAGAAGGTAGAAGTACATTTATAATTATACGCTTAGGATTTACAAGCACTGTAGCTTACCAAAAATCTGTCTGAAACTTGATACATATCATTGAGGGTCCCTAATTATTATAAATAAATGTTATTCAAGTGAGAGTTTTTGGCAACGATCATTACTTTGTTGATTTTGTGTTATGAAATTATATAATATAGAATAATTTCTAAGTAACAATAAATGTGATTTTTCTGTGAATTTGGTATAAATTAAAAAAAACAAAAAAAATTAGGCTCTCTTACTTAAACTTTTTAGTATATAGTTGATAATAAAATGTCACCTTTGGATAATAATGTGGTAACAATAATATTGTAAAAATGTCAGATTATAGGTTATATTTTCGAGGTTGTTTTAAACACTACGGAATCGAAAGAATTTATGATAAGGTAGAAACTATTAGATTATTATTGTGATTTTTTGTTTTTTTTTTTTGTGATATTTGTTGCTTTATCGATATTGTTTCAGTAAAAAATGGTTGGATACACAAAGAATCAAAAAAAACTTGTTATTGAGTTTTCATTGTTGATTCCGTTATAAGAAATGTAATTATTATCAACAAGACAATCATGAATTACACAAACGTAAGGAACAATAATAAATAGTTCGTATTTCAGAAAAATTTTAACCTTTAACTGTTTAAAGCAGATGTGAATCTCAACACTAATGTTAATTAAACTAATGAAATGAAAAGTACAGAGGTTTTTTTACGAGCATACCAGATGTCTCATTCACCCTGTTACAATAGAATGTATTCGCAAAATAAAAAAACCAAACATTTAAAATTCACAGGGTCTCAATGTACATAAATCAGTACTTTTTGATCTGATATCGTCTTCGTAATATTCCTGATTGGCATTGGAATTACCCTCAACTTTTTCCCAAATTGCAATCTGTATATGTTTTCCTATATTCAAAATCTATGGGAAAATATTTTTCAACGATATATCAAATATTAAGTTTTATTTTTGAAAACGCTTTGAAATAATTATAATCAATTTTAAAACGTAGTTTACCATGTCAGCATATTTTACTGATAATTAAATAGAAATCTAATTTTTCATTATTTATAAACTGAGTAGTATATTTCATTGACGGATTCCATTTTAATCACAAATCCGACTTTAAATCGATGTGCTATTTGAGATATTCCACTAAAACCGGATAACTGACATATTTTGTGGTCATATACTCTCAACAAATATTAATAAGCAATCCTATTTATTTGATTGCATAATTCGCATATATTAACTGTACATGGCGAAAATTTTTCTAATGTAATGAGTGGTGGAGTTTTCCTGTTTTTTTTATTATATTAGATTATTAAATAAGTGGTATATCGCTATATGAAAACCAAGTGTAATGCATACAAATTTACTATAAATTTATAGGCAATCTCCGGATTACAAAGTATCACAGAACATGTAGAATGTCTACAGTACATACAAGTTTGTTCAAGAGAGTTGATATATCTCAGCAGGTAAAATAGCAAGTGTAGATATTATTTAGGTATATTCTTTAATATCCTTTTTCTAGATATTATTACTAAAATAAGCATGGGGAGTATGTTTATGATCGAACATGTTTTATTGGAGGGCTAGTAACCAGTATAATTTGTGCCTTAAAAATTGACGTATAATAGTTAAAAAGTTATTTACTCTTTCTGTCTATGAATTTATGAAAAAATAATGGAAAGCATATTTAATTAAACAGATGAATTTTGTTTTTATCCTATTTAATCAAATTTTTACTTATGACCTCCGGATCAATTTACGCAGCTTAAAAAAGTCCATAATATTACGTAAATACACTACGGGCTTTCTGATGTTTATACTTTATTGCCAGTATACAAAAAATTCAATTTTACTAAATTTTGCGGTTGTAATGCGTTTGGTTTTTTATACTTTAATAGCAAACTATAAACGTAGCTAAAAGCCATCAGACTTCCCCAGGAAAAATCATTTTGACGTAGAAATTCATTATACAGTTTGATCCGCTTTTCATAAGTACACCCCTGTATCTCCGGAACTAGTGACCAAATTAGTTTAAAATTTTGACGTTATGTATAGATTTAAAATCTGATTGTTGAAAGAGATACTCAACTTTGACATCACCCATTGGCATGCGAACCTAGGTGGAAAAAAAATTATCCAATTTTTGAAAAAACTATTCGCAATTTTTTTTATAGAAATGTTGTTCTTAGAATCATATTCAGCAGCATCATGAACTCCTCTAAACCAAATTTCAACAAAACATTTTATTGGCTTTCGGAGATACGAGCTTTACATTTTTTTACATTTCAAAGGCAACATTCCCATTTTTTGTTTATTTTTACTAACTTTATTGAATCTAGATAAGAAAATTGCTCTAAGTCGTTCTTTGAAAAAATTCCAAGTTCTTCAAGGTTCTGATATTGTGTTTGGTAATAATGTCTTATCATTAAAATTATCAATTGTGTTTCTTTTCTTATCCAAATTCGATAAAAATGGCAAAAATAAACAAAAAACGCCGAATAGTGTTTTTTGATAAAGGCAATAGTTTACGAGAATTTTGCCTTTGAAATGTAAAAAAATCATTTATTGAAAGCTCGTATCTCCGAAAGCCAATGAAATATTTTGCTAAAATATAGTATAGAAGGGTTCTTGATGATGATGTATAAGAATTTAAGATTAAAGTTGAGTGTGTCAAAGTAATCAGATTTTAAATCCATACAAAGTACCAGAATTTTAAAGTAATCTGATAAATAATTTCTGAGATACTGGGGTATACTACTATACTACTTATGAAAGGTAGATCACACTCTATATATAGACATGCGAGTAGTAGAATATAGAATATAATAGCATATCCAATGAGATTATTTTTTTCTTATATTTTTATATTTTTTTTGTATTTTTATACTGTGTTAAAAAATGTTATGCTGTTTAGCCAACCAATAATAGGTGAGTTCGAAACACAATATTTTAGCCGAGTTTCTTGAGACTTTAGCACGATATTATTTTTTGATAATACGTTTATCTTGTTATATAGATCTGCCAAATAGGTATAGAGAATGTCTTGCCCCCTTCCAGCGTCTTTAAATAAGCCATATTCTACCGTAAAGCAATAATTATACAATAAAACAGCATTATCCTCGTTGATAAAATTTTTCATTATCTTTGTTATAATACCACATTTTTTACTGAAGCATTCGTACTCAATTATTTAGTCATGCGTGCCAAAAAATACATCGTTTATATTATTTACTTATTAGTAAAAAGTATTATTCGCTATAGTTAAATATATTATATCACCTATGTAATATACATTTTTAAGACAATATTTATAAAAATTGAACAATAATCTTTACAATAATTAAAAATTTGAGCTATGTATTATATTCTACGTTTTAAATTGTCATACTACAAATACATTTTTGAAACGCTTTGTAATATTAGGTATTCCAAAATATATCGGAAAGGTTTGTCAAGCAATATAGGTTGCATAAATCATAGATACCTGTTATTGTTATTATTGTTATTCAAATGATTTTTTGGAAAACCTAATATATCTTTAAACATTATTTGTATTAATTTATATTTGGAATATTGTTGTGACACTGAAAATATCATTATGGTTCAAATATACTTTACATATTTCTCATTTATGTTTGAGACTCTTGGAGATTAATAATATTTTGTTATTCAGTGAGTATGAATTTTTCAATAATAAAGGTTAAAAATGAGTATTTGGATTGTTTTCATACTCTACGAACTCCAGATTATTAGTAAATTTAGAAGTAGTGTTCTCGAGGATGGTATCTTGCTTTACTGAAACGTAAAATTAAATCGTACACGTCCAATGAATCATTCCTAGAAGACCATATAGTAGTAGTTTTAAGTAATTTTACTTACTGGTAATTCATTAAGTAACTGCCACCGTTTAACACTATTCGAAAAAAAATATTGTATAGACGTAACAACATCGAAAAAGATATTACCTCTAAGACTCCATTATTTAGAATTAAATTCAAGTTATGTGCAGCACAGTAAATATATTGAGCATTTTTTATAACCCAACAATTTTGGATTGCAAACCATTATAAACGCCGCTCATAACATCAGCACCCTCATAGCCCTGCCCCCTACAATTTTTAATAGAGATGTTTTTTCTTCTAAAAAATTAGTAACATAATTTTTTTAACCCCTCAGCACTTCTATCATTTGTTATGGGGTAGAATCCAGTAAACGATTCTTTGCATTCAATCTGTATGATTTCGTTATTTTCATTTGTATGAAAAACAACATAGCGGAAAACAACACTCAACTGTTCAATTTTGCATAGATCTTGTGTAGCATCTAAAATTAAAATGGAGCGGCGCGAATGTCTTCAAAGATTTAGTTTTCTACCTCGGTTGCCAACAATTGAATAAACTCGTTTTGTATAGTGGACTTAAGTATTTTGTTGAACCTTTTGGAAAACCATCATAATGCGATAATAGGTGTATTATAGCTAGAAAATTACCCCATTTCGAGTCAACATTATTGTGTTCGTAATGGCCTCTAAATGGTAGATTACATAAAGGCAAGGTCAGTATAACATCTAAAACTTTGTGCAAAACTTGCCAACAATTTTTTTTTTCAAAATTTTGATCAAACAAATTTTTATTATGTTTCCAGGCATCGTGAGTTACACAAGCCGTGTACCGCTAGTTTCATGTTTTAAATTTTTTTGGTTTAAAGTTTCCATTGACATATTCCACTGACCCAACTTAACATAAAATATTGACTACTTCTATCAGCAAATAGCCAACAAGGTTCACAAGAACAACCATCTAACTTAATAGAGTGACACAACCTTATAAGTTTAACGACGCGCATTTGGATTTTGAACTATAATAAACAGCTGCAAATGGTTTTTGGAAAATCAATATCTCTTGGTCTTTCATCATAATAACCTCTTCATGTAGGGTCTTCATCATCGGAACTAAAACTTGCTAGTTGCGAAGAAACTTTTAAAATTACCTCATCGTCTGCCTTAATAAGTTTGTCTAATCTGGAACTGAAACTTCCTGTATTGGTGGCGTTGGCGTTGAAATTATCGAACAAGACACTTTCAATTCCGTTAATCCCAAATCTGATTTCGAGGACGTAGAAAAATAGGAACTTATTTTCGGTAACTTTGGCTTTTCTAGTTCTTGCTTTTGCTTTCTTCGTAAGTTAGCCCAACCGCTGAATTTCTATATATATATATATATATATATATATATATATATATATATATATATATATATATAGAGTGGTGGAAAAAAGTATGGAAACTTTTTAAGATCACGTGTAAAATTGTTTCTGCAAATTATTGCACCGTAAGCAGGATTATAATGTAATTTAGAGCGGTACATATCTATTTTACAAAGGAAATTATTTTTGTTGATTTTCATATTTTCAAATTATAACAAATTTTCAAATAAAAGTTTGAAATAATTATGGAAACTTTTATTATTTTATAAAAAAAAATGTTATAAAAATTTGGTTTAGTATTTTCAGTATTTCGTAGAATAGCCTTTAGCATCTAAGACTGCCTGGCATCTTTTGCCCATAGAATCGACCAATGTTTGTAGAGTTTCTGCAGGAATTTGTGACCACTCTGATTTAATAATATCAAACAATTGTTGTTGATTTTTGACATCAGAATGCATTCGAATGCGGCGATCTAAGACATCCCAAAGATGTTCAATGGGGTTTAGATCTGGGGACTGGGATGGCCATTCAAGTACAGTTATGTTTTTCTGTCTAAACTATTCCTTTACTAACTTTGATGAGTGTTTCGGGTCATTGTCCTGTTGAAATATCCATCGCAATGGCATCTCTTCTTCTGCAAACGGTAGCATTGTATTTTCCAATATCTCTATGTATTGAAATCGGTCCATTTTACCCTGCACTTGAATGATTGGCCCTGTCCCAGACCGAGAAAAGCATCCCCAGATCATTACGTTCCCTCCTCCATGTTTTACAGTAGGAATTTGGTACTTTGCCTTAAATCTTGCGCCAACCGGTCTTATATATTTTCTGCCATCAGATCCAAACAGAGAAAATTTGCTTTCGTCACTCCAAAGAACCGTATTCCACTTTTCTTTAGACCAAGAAAGATGAGCTCTGGCAAATTCTATTCGAGCCTTTCTATTCTTCTTTGAGAGAAGTGGCTTTTTAACAGCAACTCTTCCATAAAGACCTCCAGCAAGTAAACGGTTCCTTATCGTCCTACTTGTTACTTCAACGCCAAACTGTCCCGAGATTTCATTTCTAATTTGTCTGGATGATTTCCGGGGGTCAAGTTTTGATATCCTTAGAATAGTTTTATCAATCCTAGAGGTAGTTTTACGAGGTCTTCCCGACTTCGGCGCATTACTTACATCACCACGACTATCATATTTTTGTAATATTTTCGTTACGGCACTTTTAGAAATATTTAAAGACTTTGCAATTACCGACTTTTTTGTCCCCATTTTAAATAAATCCACAATTTTTTGTTTAAAGATTTTACACGATATTCGCACTGTCGAATTAAGATTGAATGATTTAGAACACAAAATATAAAAAGTTTCCATACTTATTTCCACAAATTCCTTATCAAAAAAAAAAAAACATAAACAAAATTCCTTTTTAAATTGTTAAACGCGATAAAATGTATATATGTGGTATTCCTGCATTTAAGTGAAATTACAAATGCTCCCGCTAACTTTAGCTGTAATGATGTAAGCATAATTAAAAGTGTCCATACTTTTTTCCACTACTGTATATATATATATATATATATATATATATATATATATATATATATATATATATATATATATATATATATATATATATATATATATATATATATATATATATATATATATATATATATAGTGTGTATCAGCCAAATGGAATAAATTCGATAATAAATAAATGGGGGCGTGTTCGGAAAAACGCTTGGACCCGTCGATTGGTATTTTTAGTTGCTCATTTTCTCCAATAAAAACTTTTTATACAGTGTGTGTCCTGTAACAGTGGTCAATGCCAACTTTCTTATTTCAAATGCAACACCCCGGATATTATTTAATTTTTGGATTCTTTAGGAGATTCTAAACATATTTTATGTTCAATGTCCTATACCTATCTTCAACTATTTCGGCAATATTAGGTGTTTTCAAATTTATTTTTATTTTATTTATTTCGAATTCATTATTATTCATGAAAGTGGCGGCTCTGGTTACTGAACTATTTATTTGATTACAAAAATTCGCTACAACACACTCAATACTTATTTACCATTTAGGTCTTCATATTAAGAATGTAAGCAAAAACCATTTTAGCGTTCCTTTTTATTGATATGGAACAAAAAGAGAGTTTTGTTTTGTTTGTTTACTTTTGTGTAAAATGCCTGGCCTTTCTCTTTGCAAGACAGTAGTTGTCAGTGTCATAGTCTTTTGAATTTCGTTAACTGCATAATACCTAATATCAGAAAAATGGTTCATTTAACAGAAATGCATAAAATAACAATTCTACAAATGATTGGTTATGGAGATAACACACGAATACAAGTGGAAGTTGCTAGCTTATTTCATGAAAAATTTCCAAATTTGCCGCATATATCCCAAGGGACAATTAGTAAAATAGAAAAGCAGTTTCGCGAGCTTGGACATGTGAGGCAGATAAAAAAAGCAGCTGCCAATTCAATAAATGATGATATTAAATTGGATATTATGCTTGAGTTTGAGGAAAACCCACATATTTCTAGTCGACAAGCCGCCGCAATATTCGACATTAGCCATTCGTCGATTATTCGAACATTAAAAGAAAATAAAATGCATCCCTATAAAGTAATACCAACTCAGGAGCTCATGGAAGACGATTATGATAGGAGAACTTATTTTTGTGAACAAATGATGGCTATGTTAGATAACAATGTTATTCAATTAGAACATGTTTTGTTTTCGGATGAGTGCACCTTTACACTTCACGGTCATGTAAATCGTCAAAATTGCCGCTATTGGTCTAGGGAAAATCCTCACTGGATCAGCGAAGAACATACTCAATATCCTGAAAAGGTTAATGTTTGGGCAGGAATTGTTAGGGATCATATCATAGGCCCCTTTTTCATTGACGGCAATTTGAATGGCGATAATTATTTAGCACTGCTCCAAAATAATGTCGTGCCAACTTTGACAAATTTGTATCCGGATCCAGCAAACCCACAAGTTCCAGCGAATATGATATGGTTGCAGCAAGATGGAGCACCGCCCCATTACCAAATTAATGTCCGACAGTACCTCAACGGAATATTTCCAAATCGGTGGATAGGGAGACGAGGATCGATAGAATGGCCAGCGCGATCCCCTGATCTGACGCCATTAGACTTTTTCTTATGGGGACATATTAAAAATGTTGTATACAAAACTAAACCCCTCGACTTAGCTGACTTAAGAAGACGAATAACGCTTGCGATTAGATCGGTCACGCCTGAGATGCTAAATAACGTTAGAAGAAATTTCTATTTAAGATTAGGAATTTGCCAAGACGTTCGCGGCGAGCATATTCAACAGTTCCTAAATTAACTTTTTACTTTTGTTTATACATTATGAAGAAATAAATAATTTTATTTTTTTAATCTTAATTTTTGCAATAAATTTGAAAACACTTAATATTGCCGAAATAGTTGAAGATAGGTATAGGGCATTGAACATAAAATATATTTAGAATCTCCTAAAGACTCCAAAAATTAAATAATATCCGGGGTGTTGCATTTGAAATAAGAAAGTTGGCATTGACCACTGTTACAGGACACACCCTGTATAAAAAGTTTTTATTGGAGAAAATGAGCAACTAAAAATACCAATCGACGGGTCCAAGCGTTTTTCCGAACACGCCCCCATTTATTTATTATCGAATTTATTCCATTTGGCTGATACACACTGTATATATATATATATATATATATATATATATATATATATATATATATATATATATATATATATATATATATATATATATATATATATATATATATATATATATATATATATATATATATATATATATATATAATATATATATATATATATATATATATATATATCGAGAAATATAGAGTACGGTTGCGCTGTGTGCACGTGTTTGTTTGCCCTCCGTTTCACTTGTGTATTTTTGATGGTTTGCTGTCGTTATATGCTGCAATTTTAAGATAAGTACAATCTATATACTTTATTAATATGGACTCTATGTAATTTTTGGCGTCAAACGTGTAAATTTTCCTTAAAATATGAGCTGTTCTGTTTGCCAATCTGAAGTTTCGAAGCGTAAACCTGGGCTTGTTTGCGATGGCTTTTGTAAAGGCCAGTACCACCTAAGTTGTAGCAGCCTACCTCCTGATGCTGCAAAGATCCACGCACTCCCGGGTTTCTTTTGGTTTTGCAAGACCTGCCTAGTAGTGAAACATAAGGAGACTGATCTTAAAGCAACCATCGAGCAGACGGTACAAATTAAGCTCCTAGACATAGAAAAATCCCTCGAAACTTTTAAAAATGACATAAGTAGGAAACTAAGCGAATCTCAACAAGCCGGCATTTCTAGGGATTCTGGGACGTATGCTCAAATTGCTAATAAGTCTGCTGTTGTTATTAAGCCGAAAGAGCCACTGAAGTCCGGTACTAGTGCCAAATCCGAGACATTCTCGAAGATAAGTCCATTTGACTCGTCCATTGCTGTCAACAACGTGCGTTCTAGAAGAGATGGAGGCATTGTGGTTGGATGTAAGAATGATGAGGCTGTTTCAAAATTCTGCAATTTGGCTAAAGATAAACTAGCCGAAAATTTTGAAGTGAAAGAAGTAAAAGTCGCTCAACCGAAAATCAAGATTGTGGGTATAACGGAGGACCTTTCGGAGGAGGAACTAATTCAGTGCCTGAGGATCCAAAACGAACCTTATATCTGTGCAGACTCTGAGTGTAAAATACTTAAATACTGGCATATTAAGAAAGACAAAAAAATTTTTCAAGCGATTGTTCAACTGGATCTTTTAACTTATGACCGTCTCTCAGATAAAATATCAAATAGTCGTGCTAGATACTTAGTGGTTGGTTATGATAGATGCATTATTTATGACGCGGTTGAACCCGTAAGGTGCTTTAATTGTTCAGGCTACAATCATACTTCTAAGAACTGTACTTTTAAAAAGGCTTGTCCAAAGTGTTCACAAGAGCACGACCTATCGGAATGCAACTCTTCCGCTGCTTCAAAATGCGTAAACTGCGTCAATTTATCAATTAGAACCCCTAATGATACTGTTGATGTCAATCATGCTGCATGGGATAAAACTTGTCCCATATATCTACGGAAGTTATCTGGGGTCAAGGCTCAAATACTTAATAGGCAGTAGCAATCACAGCGCATATGCGTGTACGAAGCGTACCGGTACACTTCGACGAATGTCTGCGCAAGTCAGAAGTCTGACGATTTAGTTCAATTAATCGACTTCGACTCGCACCTTCAGAGTCAAACGGTGAATTGTCAATCTGTCCGAAATAATGTTAACTTTACGCTGTACTATCAGAACGTTCGTGGTCTCAATACCAAAACGCACGACTTATTTAATGCATCATATTGCTTTGACTTTGATCTAATTGCTTTTACGGAGACATGGTTGACACCACAAGTGTTTGACAGTGAATTATTCTCTAATAAATATTCAATTTTCCGTTCTGATCGTAGAACTTCTCTTCTCAACGTCAGTAGAGGCGGAGGTGTACTTTTTGCAGTCAAACAATATTTTACGGCCACAATTATTAAAACAAATCTTGTCTCAGATACATTCCCTAGTATAGACATTTTGGGATTGCGCATCACTCGGAGATTTTTCGAAATTATTGTAATTGTTATGTATATTCCGCCTACTTTCGCAGCATATGAGGAGTTATTTGGGATTCTTATTGCCTTGCCTGCTTTAAATATGGATTTAGATATTATATTTTTAGGTGATTTTAATATTCCGGAATACCGAAAAAATATGAATATAAGCGATATCGTGTGTAGCTCAAAAATGCAAGCCGTTAATAAATTCCAAAACTTCTTTAATTTCAAGCAATTAAATACGATAGAAAATTGTAATAAAAGGCTTCTTGATTTAGTTTTTTGTACCCTAAAATCCTGTTGTGTAACTGAATCTGATGAGTCAGTGATATCCATTGACTTACATCACCCCGCTTTATTAATTTCTTTTCCGTTTTACATTCACAAACAAAATAAGTTTAAACTGAAAGAGAATTTAGCATATAATTTTAAAAAGGCCAATTTTCCGAGAATGTACCAGCTTCTGTCCGAACATGATTGGTCGTTCCTTAACGAGGAACCTAATGCTAACCATGCGGTCGCAGCATTTTATCAGCACTTAGATATTATTTTCGGAGATACAGTTCCGATAACGCAGGCTAAACATAGTAAATATCCTCCTTGGTTTACAAGTGATATACGGATTTTATTAAAAAAGAAGGAATCCCAGTGGCGTACGTATAAGCGGTGCAAGCGAGTAAATGATTATGAAGCTTTTAAACTAACCAGGCGGACGGTAAAATATCTCATTAACATATCCTACCAATCCTACTTAGCTAATGTAGAAACAAAATTTAAGAGTAATCCCCAGTCATTCTGGTCCTATATAAATTCTAGGAAGTCATGCGGTACTCTGCCTTCTACGATGTCTTACCTAAATTCCGAACTGAACAACCCTATGGACATTGTTAACTCATTTGCAAATATGTTTAAGGAATCTTTTATAACATCTACTGATTATGCGCACACATATGATTCAAATATTAGTCATGTTTTAATTTCATTGTTTAACATAACGCCTGAAGCCACTGAAACTGCATGTAAGAAACTAAAAGTTAAATTTACCACTGGGCCTGATCTTATCCCTTCATTTATTGTGCGAGACTGCGCAAGTGCTTTTGCCAAACCTTTAGCAGTTATTTTTAATTTATGTGTGCAAAACTGCACTTTTCCAGATGTATGGAAAAAATCAAAAATCTGCCCAATCTTTAAAAAAGATGATAGGAGTAAAATAGAAAACTATCGACCTGTTGCTATAATATGCAATTTTAGCAAAGTCTTTGAATTTGTTATTCACGCCCAGTTATCTTTTTACGTTACTCCTCTTCTAATTGATCAACAACATGGTTTTGTATCTGGTAGATCGACTGTAACAAATCTTTGTACTATTACTCAATACATTGCTGAGAGCCTGGATTGTAATACACAGGTTGACGTTATTTTTACAGATTTTTCTAAAGCGTTCGATCGTCTTGATCACGGTATCCTACTTACTAAATTATCCAGTTTTGGCTTTTCGGGAAACTTGGTTAAATTTTTGCAAAGCTACCTTTTAAGTCGGTCTCAATTTGTGCAGTATCGGTGTCATATTTCAGATACTTTTGTTGCCACGTCGGGTGTTCTCCAGGGGTCTGTCCTGGGTCCCTTATTTTTTAACATTTTTATAAATGACATCGTTAACGGTATGAATAATAATTGTTTGCTTTATGCTGATGATTTAAAAATATTCCGCACAATTGACTGTCTTGATGATTGCCGGAACTTGAGTCTTGATCTTCTTACACTTGGTCAATGGTGTGAAAAAAACAAACTGTCCCTTAACATCAATAAATGTAATGTTTTAACATTCAGTAGAAGTAGAATTCCTATGCAGTATGAGTATTATATGGACGGTGTTGCTCTGAAACGAGTTGAAAATTTTAAAGACTTGGGAGTCATATTTGATAGCAGGTTTTCATTTATCCATCACATCGAGGATATTGTTGCCAAGTCTTATCGGATTTTAAGATTTCTTATACGATCTAGCCGGGAGTTCAAGTCATCTGAAACCTTGTGCTCACTTTTTTATTCTCTGGTTCGTAGTAGGTTAGAGTATGCCTCCTCTGTTTGGCACCCTAATTATCAAGTGCATATTGACAAATTAGAAAGCGTGCAGTATAAATTTTTAAAATTTCTGAGTTTTAAAATTGATGGGTCTTACCCACCTTTTGATATTTCCCGACAAAGTCTACTTTTAAGATTTAAATGGGACACCCTTGAGAAAAGAAGACAATATTTTCTGCTCATATTTCTGTACAAGTTAATAAATAATAAAATGTCTGCTCCTAATCTGCTATCTCAAGTTACTTTTCACGTGCCCGCTAGATCAACTCGGTCATCACCATTATTCTACCTTCCAAAATCTAGAACGAACGTTTTAAAATTCTCCCCACTGCACAATATGTATTCTATTCACAATCGCTTGAAGGATTATTTGGATATTTTCCATTGTAATGATAAAAATATTAAATCTGTTAGTTCTAGTTATTTATAATTATATAGTATGTTCAATATTTGAAAAGTTATTTTAGATTTAGTTATTTAACTATATATGTTAGCTATTTGATAATTTATATTGCTGGATATATATTTGTTTATCTGTATAACTTAATATTTGCTGTGTATCCTGCCCAATAATAGGGGCTACTGCCCTGTGGGGTAGTGTAAATAAATAAATATATATATATATATATATATATATATATATATATATATAAATATATATATATATATATATATATATATATATATATATATATATATATATATATATATATATGTATATATATATATATAAATATATATATATATATATATATATATGTATATATGTATATATATAATATATATATATATAATATATATATATATATATATATATATATATATATATATATATATATATATATATATATATATATATATATATATATATATATATATATATATATATATATATATATATATATATATATATATATATATATATATATATATATATATATATATATATATATATATATATATATATATATATATATATATATATATATATATATATATATATATATATATATATATATATATATATATATATATATATATATATATATATATATATATATATATATATATATATATATATATATATATATATATATATATATATATATATATATATATATATATATATATATATATATATATATATATATATATATATATATATATATATATATATATATATATATTGATATATATATA